>JAGKTI010001672.1:17411-37043 GCA_018397915.1 Birgus latro
TTCCTCCTGCATGCCACAGTCTTACATATGTTGCCACGTTGGCAGTAATACCTATCGTCCATACTGAATACGTGCTAGTGCTGTCTCATTCAGGACTGGTGTAATGGTGCAGTGGGGTGTTTTTTGAGTTTCTTGTAAGAGTAACAGTATCTGTTGTAATAAACTGCAGGAAATCAGAATATATACCAAGCTGGGACACAAAACAGTCTGATTTCCTGCAGTTTATTACAACAGATACTGTTACTCTTACAAGAAACTCAAAAAACACCCCACTGCACCATTACACCAGTCCTGAATGAGACAGCACTAGCACGTATTCAGTATGGACGATAGGTATTACTGCCAATGTGGCAACATATGTAAGACTGTGGCATGCAGGAGGAATGATGGGTCAAAGGAAACAGAATATCAAGCCTCTGCTCATAGTTTGAAAAAAAAAGAAAAAAAGTTTGCACATGTAGAGAAAATGTGTGGGAGTAACTGGGTGAAGCGGTGTACATACCTGAACATGGAAGGAAAACCCCTGTGGGCAGATCAAGGACAATGTGGAGTGTCATGAGAAGGTATACCAAGATCAGAGGAATGAATGAATCTGAATTCTTCAAAAGCCAGTGTAACTTAGAAAACAGTCATCAAGTAAACAAGACTGCCCCATGCAAGCTTGGAACATGATTTTTGAAAATATGTATGAATATTACATACAGAATGTCTGTGTGAGGTAGGTGGGGGTGCCCAAAATCAACTCACCTGATGTGATGCCACCTTCAAGTAACTCTCCACTGAATGATAAACCAAATGGTAGCTAAGGAACTCATTTACTACTTTTGGTGGTAACCACATAACCATACAGATGCCTGATGGTCTAGTAGTTTATGGCACTTGCACAGGATGTGGCCCATTAGAGTTTACATCTGAGGGGTAATTGGGTTTATTGCTCACATGATGCCATTCAGAGATGAGTAACTGGTCACTTTTGCCATACAGTTCAGGTGGACAAAGTAGCCTATCCCCAGGCATATGCTCATCATGTGGGAATCAAGGACTAAATGATAAATAGATGTATGAATAATATATGTTTCTTGTTTCATCTAATGTGGTAAGATGATCACTTTCTAATATACATTAATAAAGTAAATGACATTACACATATCTTGTCACCATAACAGGACATAGGTATATATATAAAAATCCATCCATCCATAATCCAATCCCTTCATGTCCCATCTGGAGCACAAGGGCCAACAGTTAGGACAAAAGGAAAGAGTTGCTTGCTCTTGAGCAGCATTATGTGAATAATGAACCCCTAACCATCTTTTGAACTTAAACCTTATGGGGTACATCCAGTAGGAATGCCTGAACCTACACCACCACCAAGCATCTATTTGTCAGTTACAGAATAGTCAACAGTCTCCTTGTAATAACCAATGTGAAATTTAGCAAATTAATCACACTGTCCTGGATTTGATCTCAGGCCCTCGTGCTTCACACGTGCGCACGTTACCACTGAGCCAAACAGAGGATCCCTGCTTTGATTTTAAGCAACATGGGCTTTTACAGTCCCCATTACACCACTCTTTTCTCCCCTTGGTGATTAATTTGGTGAGTTTACAACATAGAGTTGCACAGCATTGGAGGCCACAACTGGAGATGCCGTGGACCCCACCAAACAGCTCATCCCTGGGAGGTAAGGCCTAGGATGCTGTCAGCTAACCAACAATATCAGTGCCCTCCAAGCCTTGCCTCACATCCAACACCACTGCCAACCAATGTAATGACCGAAATGAAACTTTAATCACACTGTCCTAGCTGAGATATGATCTCAGACCCTTGTGCTCCAAAGGCATGTACATTACCACTGAGCTAAAGAGAGGATCCCTACTTTGACTCTAAGCAATGCAGGCTTTTACAGACCCCAATACATCCTAGAATACAGTACAGGGAACCATTTGGCTTGCCACTCAGTTTTGAATCATATGAAGGAAGCACTACATCATTTGAGTGCATGGTAGATGACCACACCTAAAATAATAATAGTAATAAAAATAATGATAGTAAAAATAACAATAATGTAATAATACAGTAATAATAATCCATCCATCCATCCATCATCCAATAATAATAATACCAGTAATAATGATGATGATGATAATAATAATAATACAATAATAATAATGATGATTCATTCATTCATTCATTATCCAATCCTGTGTCGCCCCACAGAGAAGCGTAGGAGCCCGGGACTATAATAATAATAATAATAATAATAATAATAATAATAATAATAATAATAACAATAATAATAATAATAATAATCTCATCTCAGCACATCATCTAATCCTGTGTTGCCCCATGAGAAGCGTAGGAGCCCGGGGCTAAGCAAATTGGTCCTGACATTTAAGATGAGAGTGACCAGCCTCACTCATCCCTGAGTGGAATTACATGAGCAATAAACCCCAGCCACCCCTTGGACGTAAACCTGCACTGGCTCAATCCAACTGGAGTGCCTTAATTATCCACTAAACCACCAGGCACCATATAATAATAATTATAAAAAAAACTGAGATACTCATTCCAAGCTCGCATATCTTTCAGAAACAATATACTGTACTGCACAATTATTATTATTCTTTGTATCTCATACAGTATACCATGAAGGTGTGGAAGTGCACTCTGTTAAACTTACCTGCACACAATGGTACCCAGTTTCTTCATGGCTGCAATCTCCACCGAGGATGGTGGTAACTGTCTGCATGAGACTTTTGTGTTCTTGCAGTTCTCCAAGCACCACTGAACATACTGTCGTAACTTTCCTTCCAAGCTCAAATTCTTTTGAAGGAAACTCACAAAATACTGGGGGGGGGAGGAAAAAAAAAAAGCTGCATTTACAATACAGTTCCAAACCTTTATGAAAATAGAAACTGTTGTTAAAACTTAAAGGCTGTAATTAAAGTACAATAACTTACAATAACTTAAGTGGTAAAATAGGGACTTTTAATGGTTAATGATAATAGAAAATGATGTGACAGGCTGAATTATGGTACACGAATTTAGAATTTTTTATTATTATTGTTTTCATTTTGACGATGGTCCCTAGAATGGTTCTGCAATGTGCCGAAACAGTATAACATATTGGTTAGAACAAAGAATTCTGAAAGCATGAATCATCACCATCCTGTCCCTTATGACCATGGGATGAGACAGGATCCAGAAGATTAACAATGGAAGAACTAATAACACCATACCCAGTGAAATGGCCACAGAATCATTCATATAACAGACAAGTCTTTGGACACCTAGTTCCCCCTCAAATGCATTACCATCTCCATACACAGTATTTTTTTTTTATAGATGCACTTTACATACACCTGCCAAATGGTCAATCTGTTGACTACCAAGTTACCCCTCCTGGCTGGTTGTCACTTACTGATGACATCAACCTACCATAGAGCAAATGCTAAGTCCCATAAACTGAAGCAAGCATAAATTTCAATTGGTTTGCCATCAAAGGGGGAATTACCAATCTTGAATAGCCATCCCTAATATTTGGAAAGAAAAAATGTCACTTATGCTCTGTTGCATGTCAAAGTGAGGCAGCAACATAACCCAATAAGTTGGGCTGCTCTTGTTCAGCGTCCCTCACTCTTCTCTAATCCTACAACTCTTTGCCTATAAAGGAGCACCATCACTATGAGTGTCAGTGTGGACTGAATAACAGTAATGAGGAGGTGCTGACAGATTTATCATATTTATGGCATATACCACACATCATTCTCACCACACCATACTACACTGCCCACCCACCACATGCAAGCAAAGGGAGGGCAGTGTTCATATGCTGCAACTAGCCTTGAAACAAGTGAAAGTGAAATCAAGGATAAACCATAGCCATATAGTGTCTTGGATGCATTTGTGTGGCAAGGTGATGCAAATTTTGAACCATATGTGCCCAAATTTGACAACTGATGCTAGTATACAGCCAATATTTCCATACAGTGAGGAATGGGAGACTCTGGACTATTCCTCAATATCTGACTACCCTGCCACTGCTCTTATTCATGAGAAGACTAACAGTTTTCAGGAAATGCATGAAGACAGTGCCAGGGGACCACCAACATAAAAATGTGGCACTGAGCTCCTGTGAAAATGGCTGCTGTATACATGCTCATGGATCTGATCACACTTACAGCCCATGTGAAGAAGCATGTAATCAATGTCTACTGGCTCACTGATGGCTTGATCTCCACATCAAGTTTTGGATGATATTTAGCCAGGGTTTGGGTCTTGAGTACAGTGTCCGATACAGTCTCCATTGACAATGATCATTTTTATGCTCTCAACCCTGTCTGGAAGCTACATAACAACTTCAGCATGATCAAGGACAATTTTATGTCATGCTTAATGCCATATCAGAAAGCAATCAGAAGTCCTCAGTCTTGGTCAGAGGTCATTTTGCATTTTTACAGTCCATTCCATCCAAGCACCACTGTTCTGGCATCAAAATTTTTGTACTGCATGACTGCCAGACATAAGGGGCAAACAATTCTATGTAGCAGCCTGTTCCAATACACAGTACCCCTGCCATTATATGACTGAGACATGCAACACACCTAGGCATACAAAACAATCACCACACAAACATAATAAAACTTTCCACAGGAGTATCCCACCTCCAGATATTCCAACACTAGGAATGAAAGAACACCTACATAATGTACTCACTTAACGCGCAGGGCAATACAACACACTGATCACAAAACCATGAGACAAGTTCCTCCCCCTGACATAGAGGTAACCTTAAACAGAGATGACCGAGTTCACCTAGCTAGGCTTAGAACAGTACATCACCCTGCACTCCTCAACTACCAACTTAGATTTGGGTTGGGTAGAATCACAGATGACACGTGCCCAGCTTGTAGATTTGGCCCACACAATATAACATAAATGGCAGCACCGAACAGCACATGCCACTCACAGACACAGAAACAACATCAACAATGTAGGAAACCTCTGGGACAATGCCACTGGAACAGTTGCTTACCTGCTGCTGGCAGATCTGCTCAATCAGGAGGATTGGGGCTGAGCAACAACAATACTCCTTACCTTCTCTCTGAATATGCTTCCATATACCTTTTCTACAACATTAAGTAGGTGGTGGGTGGTGGTGACCATCATCCAATCACTTGATGTAGTGCTGCATACTTCTTCCTCCACCTATCTCATTCTTTTTCTTAATTTCTCCCATCCTTCCTGTCACTCTTTTATTACTCTTTCCACTCGAGGTGGCTCTTTACAGAGCATTGAGTTTAATGGTTTCCTGTAATCCAGGAACCCATTTACATCACTGGGAGGTACACATGTAACAAAATACTGTACTGTAATGGGAAGATGTGGAGCCTGCTATGGTGCCCCTGTTAAATGGATGGCAAGAAGTAAAAGCAGTGTCCATCGAGAAACTAACCTTCCACACTCTTCCCCATGCCTTGCTATGAAAAGGCATTGCCTGTGACAGGGAAACATCGGTTGCTACAAAGGATGGCCCTGCAGGAGTGGTATATTGCCGGAAGTTGATGAGTCTGCTTGGTCAGACAGACCAGGGTTACTCAACAATAACATTAAGCAAACTTATCCCACAATGAATTCTGCAGTCACTGCATTTATCTTTATTTTTGTACAAGAGCACAATCACAGTCTTGTTCCATTTCACTGGTGTAGCTCCTTTCATCCAAGCTTACTGGGATGTTTCCAATAAACTTTTCATTCCATCTCTCTCCAATTAATGTTATAATCTGTGCATAATCATCATTAACACCTGCTGCCTTCTGATTCTGTGACCTCCTTACAGCATTCTTCACTTTTTCCAGTGCCACATACTCAGGCATCACATTTATTTTCTACGTACTGTACTGTTGTGACCAGTCATGTTTATCACAGCTCAAGTCTCAACATTCCCAATCACTACTTTCAAAATATTCTTATCATCTGCTCCTTACTAAACTCCCATTCCTACTCCTCTGATTTTCATACTTTTTTCCATGTTTATTTCTAAATCGCTGCACCCCTTTCCAAAACAGTTGCTTATCTTTAATACACTTTACATCTATTTTTCTTTTTACTAACCTCTTCACGCATTTCAATCTATTTCACAAAGTGCCTCTTGATATCTCTTACCTGCCTATTGTCATTTGCAGTTTTTGGATCCTACTCAAATCATGCAATGAGATACTTGTATTAATACTGGTACCGTTGAGATCAGCACAAAGAAGAGTAAAAAAAAAAAAGAGAGAGAACTGAATGGCTTTGAGGCACTATACTGACATACATAGTGAATAACTCTAACCCACTGACCTTATGCAAAATCTTGCCTGGCTGGAATGCCACAACACAAAGACACAGCATCAGCCAAAGCCGTTCTAGAGATTCAGGGTTTGGGTTGTTGGTGACCTGCCGCATACACTGGACATAGATCTCGCACCGTAGCTCTTCTCGCTCTAAGCCATGATTTATGATGCTCTGGATTGTACTTATCTCCTGTTCAGGCTTCAGTTCACCTCGACAGTACTTGCACAGATCCTAGCAAAATAAAATTATTCAAAAGTGTAACAGTAATAATCAAGGAAATGAAAAAAACACACTAAAAGTCAAATGACTTTGCATCATAACTCTCCAGATCATATATAAATATGAGAGGTACAAACCCTGAAGATGGTGCAGGCAAGGTTGATGTTCTCAGGATCATATAAGTGAACGTGAGAAGTGGGGATGATGGATGATCGGGAATAAGTAATCAGCTCATACTTTGGCAGGAACTCGGCATTTGATGAGCGTTTTCGGGTTAATGTTGACATAATGGTACCTGGTTTAGCGAGAGAAATATACTGTTAGAGGTCAAGTCTGGGAGTATTAAGCTTAAGTACATTAGAGTTAATGCTCAAAACTCAAGTCATGAAAGGGAATACAAGCCAGTAATTTTTTTTTATTTACAATTATTGAACACCTGTGGCTATTAATTAATCATCCCCCAACCCATGTTACATACTGCAGTTAGCAAAGACAAGGAAAGATCAGACACATTCTACCTGCATCACATGCTTCATAAATTATGAAGCCTGTAGCTCCTGCTATGGAAAATGATCAGTGTTAGAAGACACTTTATGTAGGAATGGCACCGATGTGCCCATAAACCTTAACAAATACAATCCTTCGTAACTCCCCAAAATGGATGTACTAAATTTTTGATGCATTTGGCCTTAATATCCATGCTTGTCTATATCTAAAACATCTAAAGTTGCTAAACTACAGTCAACAAATATCTTGAATTCTTCAAATTCTTCTTCTTTCTTAGACTCCTCTAGCTCTAAAATGACAAAAGTGATCACCTTGGTTTTTCACAGAGGAGTTTGATTTTCCACTGGGTTGGAAGTACGATAAATACCTGTACAGCACACTCCCATTATCTGATCTCCCAGTAATCAATAAATTGCTTTAAAAATGTGAAATAAGTTAGGACACCTCTCTATCTTCAGTGCATCATTCCTGCTTTAGATAAAAGCCCACCATGTCCGCTGACACACACACACAAGCCAACCATCATCTGTTAGAGCCAAAAGGGCGATAAGCATTACTTTTTCTCAGACTTCCACTGTGAATATAGGCAGTTAACCGTGCAGTATAATAAAATGGGTATAAATTTTGTACCACAATATATAATGGGAATGGTAACAAGCACTACGGCAAGCATACTTTATGACTGCCAACGTGCAAGCTTGCAATAATTTGCTTCTTATAAGATGAACTTTGAACTTGGTCACTATCAAGTGCTGTCAGTGATGAAACAACATTGTGGTGCTGGAGTTCAAACAGCAAGTGAAGTGTAGTGAAGTGAAATAACACTGTACTAGCTTAGGTAAGTTGGAAACTAATTTTTAGGTTTATTTTTGGTGGTAAGCAACAGGTGATGTGCAGTGAAATAAAATAACTACAGTACCAGCTTAGGTAAGCTGGCAACTTGTTTTTAGATTCTGTTCGGTGGGTGGCCATTCGCGAAAAATGCATCCCCACTAAACCTATGTTATAAATGACTCGACATATGATAAATTATCATGCGATGGATGTTTTCAAATGGATCCGAATTGTAAATGAGGAGACAGTGCATGCAAAAATTGTATATAGAGTAGATGTCTTATGGTTATACATGTGGGATATCACACAGACCTTAATAGTGCCAATTCTCATATCATTTACCCGTATCACAGACATACCCACCTTCAGGAGATCTCTCATGGTTGTTGAAGAATTTTTCTGCAAACTCAATCATGTCAAAGTGATTCTGGTTCTCATTTTCTTTGTTTTCTTCCATCTCCTCTAGTTCGTGCAGTTTGCGCTCCACTCGCTGCTTACGTCGCTCCACTCGCTCTGGGTCTTCTATCACACCATTGTTACGACTTCCTGATCGAGGCTGCAGAGACAAGGAGAGGAAAAAAATTAAAAAAGCTCAATTTCAGCAAATCAACAGCATAAGGGTAAGTAACACAGACATTCAAGTTCTGTTAAGTCATGCTTGGGATGTGTGCATCCCTTGGAGATGCAGAACATCTCAGCCAGTTCAGTTTCTGTTAAATTAAAATTCTTTGCCACTCAGTGTATCTCCACTGTTTGCTGTAATTCTAATCTATTAAAGTTAAGCTACTGTACGACACTACTGTGCCGCTGTGTTATCTTGGCTGTACTGTAAACCGATGTCAAAAGATATATGTATACAGTACTGTATCTAAAATTTATTTCTGATAAGGGATGCAAGAATATATCAAGAATTGATGAGGTGTGGGGAAAAAAAAAAAAAAAGGTTAAAAACCATTTCCTTAAACTATGACACACAAGGTTTTAATTCACAATCCAGGACCTTAAAGGTCTAGGTAGTGTAATTCAGTCCAACCAACCATCATCCAATCCAGTACTGCACACCCCATCAGGAGTGCAGGAGCCAAGGGCTATGCTACTCACTCCAGACATTTAAGGCAAAAGTGACCAGCTGCTCATCCCAGAGTAGCATTATGTGAACAATAAACCACAACCATCCCTTGGAATAAGACCCTTATGGCCACATCTGGATGGAGTATCTAATTTGCTAGATCACCAGGCATCTGCAAATGCATTACATCAGTAAGCAACACAAAAGGCCATCCTTTATCTTCTTGCTTCTGACATTAAGACCTGTTCCCTAAAGGAGAAGGTACCCACGTGCAACAGGAGGGTAAAATTTAATTCTTCATAAAATTAAATGTTCAGATTTCTTGATCTGAAGTGATGAAAATAGCATGTTCAACACTATGATAATTTTATACAGTATAGTTCTACAGACACAATGCTGTATATATAAAAATGATAACAGTCAATCCTATATTATTCTCTTTGTGGTGCAGGGCCAGAGGCTAGCCTACCATACTGTAGCTCAATTTATTTAAGTGTAGAAGATCATTCTAAGTCCCTGGTGCATAGTTCAATGTAAATGAAAAATCTTCAGTCACCTCTGGGAGGTTCAAACCCATTTACACAAGGCAAAGCTATCACTTCTTTCTATCACTAAACCACAAATAATCATTTTCTCTCCCTCCCTCCCTTCCTCTCCTCCCCTCCCTCCCTTTCATGGCTAGTAAGCAATTAAGCAAATCTCCTGTTACCCCGGACATCATAACATGACTGAAAAACATCCAGTCATCTATGGAAGTTTAGCACCCACAAACTAGGCATAGGCATCACACTTACTGATGTCTTTTTTTTTTAATTACTATATACTACAATCACTTTTCAGGTGCAAGATAAGCCCTGTCCACTAATGTATCATTATTCAATTACAGACTATGCATACTTCAACTAGAAGTTCCTGGGTATATTTTACACAATTTTGGTTGCAAGCACTAATACACTTCCCTCTAATCCAATGCTTTACTGAGTATCATCATCATTTGTGTACAATGTAACAATACAGAACCCAACAAAGGAAAAGGGATCACAAGTGTTTATTTTACAGCATGTGCATAAAATATCGCAAACACCATTACAGTTACTCCTGCTGGCTACCTGGCAATAGAATATCTAAGTAATAATAATGTGATGGTTTTTGAATAGAAAGTAAAAATTCTGTTATATGAAACCCTAGCAGCTACCTGAGTACTGTACTTACTGCAGGACTCCTGGTGCTGGGTCTTGAAGGTGCAGGACTGCGAGCAGAGGGAGAGCGGGCAGGTCTCTTCTGCCCTGAAGGTCGCCGCCGCCGCTCACTTGATGCTTCACGGTGCCTGTTGCTCTCACGTCCTCGCCGCAGCTCCACACTATCCTCAGGTGGAGCAGGAGGGGGGCCTGCCAAGGAAAAACATGCAGTGTACTGTAAAATCAACTCTCTTATGGTTGAGGCAAGTCTAGTATTCTACTCTACCTAATGCCAGATGATTCTATCTGTTAAGTGAGTTACATAGCATGAAACTGAGTGTGTTAATACTGTCACCATTAACCTCATCACAGATGAAATAATTCTACTACAGTAAACTCTCAATTATCCGGCGAAATTCAGCCAACCCCCATGCCGGATATTGCATTGGTACCCCCAGTCGGCTGTCCATTCGACATCAAGCCAGATAATGTGTCATTATCCATCTCGAAACTCTATCTCAAAAACTTTCCTACAATGTTAACCATGAGTAAAAGATTAAAATCAAGCATAAAATACAATACAGTATTGCTACAGTACATACAGTACAGTAGCCATCATCATCATCATCATCATCATCATCATCATCATCATTCGGACCTCCTATCCCACCCTAGGGCAGGGTGAAGAGTAGCAATGTCCAGACAGCCCAAATTTACCCAGTCCAATAGGCCACACTTCCATTTGCTCACCATTCAAGCCCCTGGAATCCTGGCTCTATCTGATACACCAAAAACATTCGCCACATTCTGTAACTTCACGTAAATGTATCCGATAGAGTCAATCCAGACACTGTCACATTAAAAAGGGGTGCCAAATCCCTGATCATGCACTTCTCATCACAATGTTTATCCAGCCAGCTCAATCTCTTGTCAGTCCCCTAGCCTCACCGACTTCCAAACCTCTCTTCCTCACATACTCAACCACCACATCCCTCCACTTTCTCCTTGGTCTGCCTCGCCTCCTCCCTCCTTCAAATTTGTCCAGATATACCTTTTTCACCACTCTATTGTTATCCATTCTCTCCACATGACCATACCAAATCAGTATACTCTCTTCGATTCTGGGGTCCACAGACTTCCTCACTCCACATCTTTCACGAATCACATTATTTCGTATCCTATCCACTCTCTGTACTCCACATACATTCCTCAGCAATCCCACCTCCACTGCTCTCACTCTTGGCTCTTCATTTTCATGCCACACCACAGTACCACCGACTGCTTCCTGTTTCTGAGCCAGATACTGACTAATTTTGCTGGATATTGTTTTAATACAGCTTGAGCAAAAAGTGCTGGATACTGTACTGCGTTGGGCCAGATATTGCAAAGACGGATGACTGAGAATTTACTGCACGTGACTTATTTTACACCGTACATGGTTATTTTACAAGCAAACGAATGAAGAAGCATGTGCATATATCTTAATGCACCATGGCTACTGAACACTACTTTGAAAGAAAACTGTGGCAACAGATTAACATCCAGTGTCTTACCAGCTGGTGGAGGTCCTGAAACATAATTGGGTTCTCGTCGTCCCTGGGACCCTGCTAACCCTACAGGAACAGTTTCGTATATTGGTTCTTTTGTTTTCACTTCTTCATGGAACCCATTCATCTATAAATAAAAGACATTTATTAACACTGCAAATAAAGTAAGAAGAATTTTTTATTTTTGCAGGTCTGCTCCCCCCCACGATACTTTCATATTTTCCGAACATACTCTCAAACTATCTCTCACTCATGCTCTCCCTCACATTCACTTCCTCATTCTCACTCATGCTCTCCCTCACATTCACTTCCTCATTCTCACTCACTCTCTCACACTCTCACTCTTAGTCTCACACAAGTAGACTCATACATCATTTTCACAGTTCTTCGCTCAAACTTCCTTTCACTTTTCCAATTTCCTTACACTCTCTCCAGTTTACTTTAACTCACTCTTAAAATGTCACACACACACCAACTCTCACCTCACATTCCTCTTTCTCACCCTCACTCTCATTCCCATACTCTCCCTCATTCTCTCACTCTCATTCCCATACTCTCCCTCACTCTCGTATTCCCTTACTAACTTTTCACACAATCTTCACTACTCACATTGACTTATTTTCAGACTCTCTCACCCATCATCATCATCCCCCAAACCTCTACTTCCCACTCAAAATTGGATGAGTTAGACTCTTGAGAGCAAGAAAAAAGAAAAACATGACAAAGGAAGTAAATCCTGTGGTAAGTGGGGGCACCCACTATCCACTCACTCGATGTAATGCTGCCTTGGGTATCTGCCCGTTCCTCTTCCATCCTCCCTCTTTTGTCTTTCTTTCCTTCATTCTTTCCTCTTCCTTCTGCCAGTGGGTGACTTTACACTTCCTCTTCTGTCTTTCTTTCCTTCATTCTTTCCTTTTCCTTCCTCCTATGGGTGACTCTACACTGAGTGAGAAGCCAAATGGTTTCTTGTACACCAGGATACCATTTACCACATTGGGTGGTAACCATATAACCAAATTATGACGCCTGGTGGTTTAGTGGGTAGTGAAGGTGCTCCAATCGAACTGACAGCATTCAATAACTTCCCATTTACTCCATATATCCTTAATACTTTCCACATTCCTTGTCTATCCACCCTGTCATCCTAAACCTCCCGGTTCTTCACTAACTAATTCCTTTGTTAGTTCCCTAACTCGGTGAAGGGGTGGTTGGGGTTTATTGCACATGTACTGCCATTCACGGATGAATGAGGCTGGTCACTCACATCTTAAATGTCGGGACCAACTTGCCTAGCCCAAGGGCTCCTACGCACCTCATGGGGCAACATAGGATTAGATGATGAATGGATGGATGGATGGACGTAGATCTACAACACACCCAATGAAATGGGTCTAACATTTATGCACATATATTCAGCACCTCTACAATCTTGACTCAACATCTCAGGCAAAGCTATCCACACATACATATTTTATACTACCTATCATACATATGAGTTTCATATTACCTATCTGACAGAGTTAATTCAACAAGTACTGAGCTAAAGGGGATGCCAAACTCTCATCAAGCACCACAGACAAAATTCATCCAACTGCCTCACTATCTCTCATACTCATTTTCCATACCTATCCACCTTTATCTTGGTTTATCATGCCTCCTCCCACCTTCAAACTCATTCACATACTATATATCCTTTTCATCATGCTATTTATACCTATTCTCTCCATATGACTATACTATCTAAGCACAGTCTTCATCTCTGATGTCCACAGACTTCCTTATTCCACATCATTCACCAATCACATTATTTCTTATCCTATCTAATTTCTGCACTTCAGAGCCATTTATCAATAATCTCATTTCCACTGCTCTAGCTCCTGACTTTGGAGCTAGCTGTCTGGCTAGTGTAAGGAGTGAGTGGAAGAAGTTCAGGGTGTTGTCCGCTCTCCTAACATTGAGAGCACTCTCCCTCCATGCTATGGGATTCTTGTATGCAGCATGTGTTAGGAGTGTAAAGCTGTATGGTAGTGAGATCTGGGCAGTAAAGGAAGAGAATATTCATAAGCTCAAACATACAGAAATGACAATGACTAGATGGGTGTGCAGTGCATCCTTGAATTCAAGACCTGGAGGAGGGAGGGCTAGGATTGCGAATGAAGAGCTGAGAGGAAAAATGGGACTGGAATGAAATGGTGTTGTGACGAGGAGGGGTAGATTGAGATGGTTTGGGCATGTCAAGAGGAGGAATGATGACAGTTGTATGATAATGGTGAGAAGTGTGCACATCGAGAGTAGGGTTACAAGAAACAGACTGAAAAACACCTGAGACGAGGTCACAGACTGTGACCTCGTAGATCTATCTATCTATCTACTGCCACATGCCTCAATCCCATAAGGGGTAGCCACAAATAAACTGCCTCCATGTCGCCCTGTCCACAGCCTCACTGTACATTCAGTGACTTCACTTCTCTCAAAGACCATAACTTTACTCTTCTCTGTATTCACCTTTAGATTCTACTTCTTGCACACACTCCCAAACTCATTCACCAAGCCTTGCAGTTTCCCTTCTTCTTCACTTAACAATACAGTATCATCTGCAAACAACAGTACAGAGAGTTTCCAAACATTGCCCTCTCTTATTAGGGTCAGTCCAACATCCACTGCCCTGCCTTGTATCTCTTTTATAGCCCCATCCATATGCAGACTGAACAACTATGGGGACATGACACATCCCTGTTTAAATCAAACATGAAGATAGAAGAATTTACTCAGTTCACTATCCACATGCACTACAGCCTTAGCACCTCATACATACTCTTCACGGCACTCAACAACGTCCCATTTATTCCATATATCCTTAATACTATCCAAATTCCTTGTCTATCCACCCTGTCATATGCTTTTTCCAAATCCATGAAGGCTGCATACAACTTCTTTCCCTTCTTTACAAACCTTTCCACTAAAGACTTAAGATTGAATACCTGAGCTACACAACTTCTTCCCTTCCTAAAACCTCCTTGTTCTTCTCCAACTAACTCCTCTGTTATTTCCCTAACTCGGTCAGTAAGTATCCTACCATATACTTTTCCTATTACACTAAGAAGACAAACGCCCCAATGATTACCACACACTTCTTTTTTCCCATCTTCCTTTGTATGGGGAATAATTATGCCTGACTTCCAATCCTCCAGGACTTTAACTTCCTCCCAGGCCAATCTGCACATCTTCCATATCCATTCCACTACTATCTCTTCCCCATGCTTCAGGATTTTACCAAACACTTCATCAATTCCTGGGGCTTTCCCCACTCTGACTTTCTTCATTGCTTCCACAACTTCCATCCTACTGATTCCTTCCTGTCTTCTCACCTTCCTCCTCCTCCCAGCCATTCCCCAGCCACTTATATTAGTATTACTTTCATTCTTTATGTTCAACAATTCCTTAAAGTGTTCTCTCCATCTGTTCACATTTTCTCCCTTCTCCACTAACAATATACCATTTTTACCTTTCACTCCCCGACTGACTTCTTTATCACCCTGTCTAACCTCACAGATAAGGGACTGAACAGGGAGGCTTCCAGAGACAGAGCAGCACGAACAGCCACCATTAGGTGACCATGGCCGCCGCATGCAAAAATCGTGGAGCCTTTATAAATGAAATGAAATGAACATATCCCATGCCACTCCTAAAACCACCCTGATCATAACTAGTCAGGCTTTCTGATTTATTCTTTGCTTTCTCAGTGATAAATTTTTCATACACTCTTCCTACAGTAGGACTTTTCCTTACTCTCTCTCTCTCTCATTTATTCTCTCACTCATGCTGTGCACTCACTCACATTTACTCATTCACTCACACACTTTTACTTATACTCAATCACTCACTCATACTCATATTCTCTTTCACTTTCACATCCATAATTCAGATAAAAAGAACTGCAGATTACTTTATCTTTTGGCATTTAACATCCCCTTATACCAGTACAACACAGTATCATACTGTATTTGTTTTGCACAAATACTTGAATACAGACACTTACGTATACTGAGGATGACGTGAGGATATGAACTGATCTTCGTTACTGAAAGTAAGAGTGTAGTAATATGGAAGAATGAACCAAGTACAAATAGGGAAAGAATAAGGTCTATAGTGACTACAAACAAAAAAATTTCTGTTGCCTTATTCAAAATATTGGAAAAAACAAGCTATGCTTATTCCAGCCTCATTATGAGAAGGCTGTACAGTACTGACTGTTGAGACGGACACTGCAAGCAGCAGGTGGAACAGTAAAGAACAGAATCACCAAAACATAGGATTAGATGAATGGCTATATAGATTACTGATGCATAACAGGAAAAGAGTTGCTGGGAGGACAGTCACAGAAAGTTGCTGACAAAGAGACTGAGGGACAGTTGATAGTGGAAGAATATGAGATGTGGAAGAATAACGTGAAATAGAATAGTAAGCAAAAAATAGGGTAGAAGAGCTAGATAAATAAGGGCAACTGAGCAAATTATACAAACATGTGAGGACAAAATAGCTGTGAAACAGTTCTGTCAGGAGAGAGGGAATCTCACGAGGAACCACAGAATGGAAGATGATGGTCAATGAGAACTAAAATAATTTCATTCATTCATTCATCATCTAATACTATGTTGCCTCATGAGAAGCGTAGAAGCCTGGGGCTAGGCAAGTTGGTCCTAACATTTAAGATGAAAGTGACCAGCCTCACTCATCCCTGAGTGGCACTGTGACCAATAAACCCCAACCACCCCTTAGATATAAACCTGCAAAGGCTCAATCTGATTGCAGTGCCTTAATTACCCATTAAACCACCAGGCGCCATAATTTGGTTAAACCATCCAGCGTAGTAAATGGTTTTCTGGTGTACAGGAAACCATTTGGCTTGTCACTCAGTGCAGAGTCACCCATAGACAGAGGGAAGAGGAAATAATGAAGGAAAGAAAGACAGAAGAGAAAGGAATGAAAGATGGAGGGAAGAGAGGAAAGTAAAGTCACCCAGGAGTAACTACATTGAGTGAGTGGATGGTGAGCACCCCCACCTACCACTTAAATTAAATAATACATTCATTATAATGAGAATTACTATACCTGAGGTGGTGGTGGCAGGGGGGCCTCCTCACCATCTCCACTTTCTCTGGATATACGATGCAGCTTATCTCCTGTGCTTTCTGGAGACAAAAGTGCATCTGAAGGTGGAGGTGGAGGAAGGGTCAGGTCACCAGGAGGAGGGGGAAGTTTGGATAAGTCCATGGTCTCCTGCTGAGGTGGAGGTGGTAGATTCTCCTCTCGACTCAGCGCTTCAATCTGGGAAAGTTGAATTTCATTTATTATATGTGTAAATAATATGACCAAAGTTTTATTTCTCTACAGTCATCATTCTAGCTGCTTATATTACTTCAGTATGAGTAAATAGTTGCCTCCCCTGTTATTTTATTTTTTGTTTCTTTCACCCTACCAAAGCCTCTACCTTTACCTCCCCCTACCTTAGTCACTTTTATGTACCCATATTTCACAGTTCACATACATAGTACTGTACTGGCTTCATCAGATGTAGACCCGGAGGTTTCTAGATATGCTCAGCTTTCCCCCTCTTGGCTCTAGCATTTGCACCTCACTCCATAAAAAACACAAGATAGTCTATATATAGCAGCAAATTCCTTGCTATCTTTCTTCTCACACAAAGTCACCTACAGTGCTCATGCTTCAGTGCTGTACACTCATTAGCTTACAAAACTCATCAGTGCCTTGGAATGACATTTTGGAATCACATTAAGGAACAACATACAAGACAAAGAGGCAACGCATCCCTAGACAAAACACTCTTAGGGGTCTTACAACAACAGACTTTGGACAACAAAAAGAAACACTCTCCCCACTTTTGTTGTTGCTGCTGCAACCCGAGATTCTAGTGAAACCAAGTGGACTACAAGATATCAACAATTTTGACTGGTTGCTCCCAGAGGTTGTTTGTTCAGGCTGCATTGAAGGACTGTATGTGTAATGATAGTGTGGTGTATGAGGTGAGTATGTTATGGTGTGGGAGGCTGCACTGCAGTGTGGGCAAAGAGGACAGTTTTAAGTTGTATTCTGTGTTGGTACTGTAGCAGGGATGGATGGTGGCCACATTACAGAGTGGCTATATGGTTACCACCCAGCGTAGTAAATGGTTTTCTTGTGTATAAGAAACCATTTGGCTTGTCACTCAGTGCAGAGTCACCACAGGCAGAAGGAAGAGGAAAGAATGAAGGAAAGAAGACAGAGGAGGGAGTGTAAAGTCAAACATAGGCAGAAGTAAGAGGAAAGAATGAAGGAAAGAAAGACAGAAGAAGAAGGAAAGAAGAGTTGAAAGGGCAGACACCCAACGCAGCACTACATCAAGTGAGTGGATGTTGAGCAACATGCAAAATACACCACCAAGGAAACAATGTTACAAACTTTCTTAAGTCAACAAGAATAAAGTTTGGCCCTAAGTCTGTTTGGCTGAAGGTTCTGGATGACTGTGGCAATAGATCAGTTATGTCCTATGCTTCCCTGGCATGGACTCTCACCCTATCTAACACCCACTACAACACCCTGCAGACCATAGAGAACAACACTCTACATATCATCACTGGCTGCACCAATGCTACTCCCATACCCCACTTACACTGAAACTAAACTCCTCCCTGTTAGAGAACATCTTGATATAAGAAACACAATTCTATCCGGCAGTCTGTGGTAACAAATGGCACCCCTATCATTAAATAACAGTCACACAGCACAACTAGGCACATAAAACCATTACCAAACATGCATTACCAGACCTTCTTCAACAACATTCACCTCCAGACATCCCTACACTAACAATTAAGTTACACTTGCATACCCACTAAACACGCATGGCAATATAACACCTTGGTCAGAACAAAGTACTACAAGTCTCCCCTCCTGACACCCACACATCACAGGTATCCTTAAATAGAAATGACTGAGTTCACCTAGCTAAGTTTTGATCAGAACATCATCCAGCTCTCCTCAGTTGAGTGGAATCAAAGATGAAATGTACCCTGCTTGTAGAATAGGCCCACATAACACACACAATGAAGCATGAACAGCATATGCTACACTAAGAGCAGACACAATATTAATGATGTGGGAGACATATGGGACAACCTCTTAGGGGTGGCTGCTTCCCTGCAGTTGACAGGCCTGCTTGCGGGCCAGGGTAACAACAACTAGCGCCTCTTACCACATTGTTTTTGAATAAGGTATGTTACTTTTTCTTGTAAGTTATTAGTGAAATCTATGTTAATATTAGAATGATATATGAATAAATAACATGAAAGAGAACATTAAGGTGCAACATGCAAAATGTACCATCAAGGAAACAATATTACAAAGCCTCTTAAGTCAACAAGAATAAAGTTTGGTCCTAAGTCTGTAATCTACCTCATATCATGCACTAGTGAACCATAATACCTTCCTTAATTACTCACCTCCTCATCTACATTATCAACTAGTTCATCCATTTGTCTTGAGATTTCATCCAGTACATGTGGATGCTCTGAATCCATGTTTGAGAGAAAGGAAAAAAGATTGTCCAGATCAACATTTTCACGACTGCTCTGGGAGGCATCATCTGGGTGAGCTGCCCCAGAGCAGGCTAGCCGGGTGTTTACAGTTTCTGCTATGTTGGACAGCGTTGCCATTTCCTCCTCCACTTTTCTGCAGTAAAGAAAAGAGCAACTATAAGAAAATGACAAGTTTCACTTCATAATCACCATTTTATCCCATATAAAAAGAAGCAGTAGTAATACAGTAGTACTGTAGTATTAGTGGTAGTAGTAGCAGCAGCAGTAGTAGTAGCAGCAATGGTGGTGGTGGTGGTGGTGGTGGTGGTGATAGCAGCAGCAGCAGCAGCAGCAGCAGCAGCAGC
>JAGKTI010001672.1:37098-69596 GCA_018397915.1 Birgus latro
TAGTAGTAGTAGTAGTAGTAGTAGTAGCAGTAGTAGTAGTAGTGGTAGTAGTAGTAGTAGTAGTAGTAGTAGTAGTAGTAGTAGTAGTAGTAGTAGTAGTAGTAGTAGTAGTAGTGGTGGTGGTGGTGGTTACAGCAGTAGTGGTGATGGTGGTGGTAGTTATAGTAGCAGTAGTAGTAGTGGTAGTGGTGGTGATGGTGGTACTTCAATTCCAGGCTCATCTCAGTGTGAACTCAGTGGACTGCTGGCTGAAGTAGCCTTTCTCTAGCAGTCCAACATCCTCCTTTTAGGAGATAGGAAGGGAGCTCAAGTACATTTGCATAACTAGGCAGAGGAGCGGCACTGTCAAAATGGTGCCACCACACAATGGCATCCCTATCCTGCATCACTGGGGAAGTAAAAAATGTGATCTATTTTGTTTTTAAATAAATGAATGCACACATTCTGACCAACTAGTAATGTTATGAACATAATGTTCAAATGATGCACCTGCCCAGGGTGACTGAAACACAAGTTTCAGACTACAGAAGTAAAAAAATGTTCTATCCCAATACACATCAACAGGTCAACCAATGCAAGTCTAATACAAACATACTCCTTGCTCTAGCTCTGTGGCTAGGGTAAGGAGTGGTTGGAAGAAGTTCATGGAGCTGTTACCTATCCTGACACTGAGAGAGCTCTCCCTCTGTTCTGAGGGATGTATGTATGTGGTATGGGTTAGAAGTGTAATGCTGTATGGTAGTGAGAACTGGGTCATAAAGGAAGAGGATTTTCACAGGCTCAAACAAACAGAAATGACAGTGATTAGATGTGTAGTGTATCTCTGAAGGCTACAAATGCAAATGAAGAGCTGAGAGGAAGGATGGGACTTGACTGCATTTGTGCTGTAATGAGAAGTGGCAGACTGACATGGCTTGGGCGTGCTGAGAGGATGGAGGATGACAATTGGGTGTGGAAGGTGAGAGATGTGAACACAGAGGGTAGGGATGTGGCAGGCAGACCAAAAAAGACCTGGGAGGAGGTCACAGAGTGTGACCTCTGGGATAAGGGACTGAATAGGGAGGCTGCCAGAGACTGAGCAGTGCAGAAAGCTGACATCTGGTAACCAAGATCAACATATCCAAGCATGCTGGAGCCTTGTTAAATGGTATGATATGATATCGTTACCCACAAATGAGAGAATATTCAAAATTTATACTATATGAGGCATAAGAAACGCAATACAGTAAAACCTCACTAGAACGGACTAATTGGGGCCCAAGCCATTCCGAAAAAAGCGAAACTCCGAAAAAAGTGACACATGGACTTCTCCCTGCTAAGATATTTTCATACATGAAAAGTGTTATGGCCACAATCCTTCTTCACCCCATCAGTTCCTTCTATCTAGGGTCAAAATCCCATTTGCCTCTTAACCTTTTTCAAATGCCACTATAAATAATTAACTGCATAACACAGTATAATTTTAGTAAGGTTTAGACTCAATAACGGTCATATGAAACACACACCGGAAGATATATTCATACATGAAGGGTCGTGGCCTCGGTCCTGGCAACATCCCTTTTGCCTCTTAGCTTTTCTAAAATGCCACTAAAAATAATTTGTTGCATGACACAATATAATTTTAGCAAGGATTAGACTCGATAAAGGCCATATGTAACACACGAAAGAATATATTCTCATTCGTGAAAAGCATCATGGCCACCATTCTGCTTCACCCCCACCAGTTCCTTCTAACTCTAGGCAATAATACATTTGCCTCATAACTTTTTCAAATGCCATTATAAATAATTTACTGCATAACACAGTAAAATTTAAGCAAGGCTTGGACACAACAAAACTCATTAAAAAATATATATGTATACTGTATAAATATTTTCTTGCGTAACCATTCCAACTCATTTAGCTCACCCTACTCTACCCCACCATCTTGCCAAGTGTTTATCATCATTCAGCACTTGGTGAAGGATCCTTCAGAAAAAATCCTTCCAGTTCATTACCCATTACCTTCAGGGTCATCGTCAAGGAACAGCGAATTATACTCCTGATTGTCTTCCCTGTCAGGAGATAAATTATGGACGGGGATTGGAGGTGTCACTTGTACCCTGCGTGCCGTGTGGTGCACTTAATTTTAAGCATTTTTCAAAAACTGTACTGTACACTTTATGCACCTTATTTTTATGATCTTACAAACTAAATATGTTCACTTTCTCTGTGTATTTCACTTATCACTTGTCACCCTTGGGCAGTATATCAGGGACTTCCAGGGAAATGATGAGGCCAGAGCAGGGGGGAGTGATAATGATGTCGCCAGCCCACCACCAACCAATGCACAAACACACAAACTGCGTGGACAATATGGCGGCCCCATCCTGAGGTTAGGCAGTCCGGATTGCTTCTTCCTTTTTCGGAGTTTTACTGATAAATAAGAAAAAATTCCGGTAGGCTCCTCAACTCTGGAAAATGCGAATTCCAGTCTAGTGAACTCCACTGTAGTGAGGTCATGCTGTAGTTACAAAACGAACTACCATGCATATATTAAAAGGTAAGTAAACATTAACCTACATATGTCAAGATACTGTATATGCTTGGAGAAATAATGTCATCATTTAAAAATAATGAGATAATAAGCTCTATATTACATAAATGATTAGTTTACTGATACTTTAGTTAAAGAAATAAAGCATGTTGTATGATGTCTGCACCATAATGCAGCAGATATGACTAATAGCCAAAGTAGTCACAGTAACAAAACTGAAGTGCTGAATATGTATCAGAAGACAAAGAGCAAACACTGTTCGTATGAAAACCATATTATATGAATAAAACTAATAGGCTTTACATTCCATTATTAAATATTACAATATATTTTCAAAAAGGAATTTATACTCATGCTACATAAAACATGCGTAAATATACTCAAACTGCCACTGACTAGGATTATAGCACTTTATTTACTGTAAGTGGTTGCTATTAATGAGAAAGGTGTAAGTGACAAACAAATGCATACTCACCCTTCACCAACTGCTGCTAGACCATCATATTGTTGGCTTGAAAGAAAAGCAAAAAGCAGATCAAGCAAAACACAAGGCCCAAGAATCCATGATCAGTAATACAAGACAAGAATGGCAAATGCTCTGAATATATGAATTTAAATAAAATGTCAAGAACAATGCACATCACTGCAGATGTTTTTTTTATAAAAATTCCACAACAATAATAAAATAAGAAAGACTTCCCAGTGATCTGAAAGATTTAAATATCCCTATTAATTCATTTTTTTTTTCAAGCAGGCAATATAAAACAAAGCTATAAAGATGCAAGACTGGCTCAGTGGTTCCCCAAACAGCAGTATCAGCAAGCCCCAAATGAGATTTTGATTACAGTGCAATATACTTTGTAAGCATTACTATCCATATGCTGCTATGACAACTAATTATGAACATGCACAACTTTGTATGATACACTTAGTAGCCTATAACATGCTTAAATATCAAATGGAATACAGTGTCACCCACAAAAATTACATGTTCATTGATAAACAGCATATAATGTACTGCATATACCATAAATAAGTAGACTGTCATTATAAAGTATTAAAATATGTGAGCATTGTGTCTTCCATGTGAGTGTAGACCAGGGTAAACTGATAGTTGTTGAGAAAGAAGGTAACTCTTACTGTGATATGCTGGTGAATCGCAAGTGATTTGAATTGGCAAGGGAGTTTACGTACTCAAAGTGTAGTAATAAAAAAGAGGTAAATGTGCAAAGGAAGCGGACAGTAAAGTAACACAAGGAAATAAAGTGGCTGGTGCTATTAAGCTGTTGATAATATGCAGAGATCTGAGTGTGGAGGATGCAAAATGGACTGCATGAAAGTATGTTGGTGCCTACATTAACATATACTGTAGGTATGAGACTTTAAAACAGCATGACAGTGAAATGCCAAGAGAATGAGCAATGGAAATGGGATTACTATGTAAAATGAGTTGACTACATTAAGTGGATAGCAATAAGAAATGTGACTGCAAAAGATACGGAGTAAGGAAGTCTGTACAAAGCAAAGTAGAAACAAGTGAACTGAGATGGTATGGTAATATGGAGAGAATAGTTGCAGACAGGGAGGTGAAAGAGGTACAGTGAATATGAGTGAATATGGAGATGGGTGCAGGTATGGTACACTGAGAAGGTGGATAGATATGGTATAAGAGTGTATGAGAAACAGAGTATGGAAGCTGATAAGGTTTGGGAATTGTAATGGAATCAAGTTGGTTGAATGAAGTATGTATGGAAAAGTTTATAGCAAAAGGTATGGCAGGCCTTTTGATCTTGACTGGTGATGAACTGACAATATTTGGCAAGTGTAAGTGAACTTCTGCATAAATATAAGAAAAGAAAGAAATATAGCATATGCAGATGGTTAGGCCTGTAAGGTGCAGTCTGGATTCAGGGGCTTAAATGATGTATGAATGAGCATCTGGCCAATCTGACTGGACATGATATTGATAGTGCTCCCTCTTTTGTGTTTTCTCCCTGCTTGTTTCCTGGATCCTATCTCAATCCCATTCATAGGTGGGAAAATAAGGTCATAACGATGACAACAAGGATGAGGATGATAATGATGATGATGACAGTGATGATGATAATGTTGATGATGATGACAACAATGAGGATGAGGATGAGGATGAGCAATGACGAAGTTGTTGTTGTTGTTGTTGTTGTTGTTGTTGTTGTTGTTGTTGTTGTTGCAGCTGCTGCTGCTGTTGATGATGATGATGATGACAAAAATTATGATAATGATGATGATGATGATGGGGATGACAAAAATTATGATAATGATGATGATGATAAGGAGGAGGATGACAAAAATGATGATGATGATGATGATAGTATATAGCTACATGATTTTATATGAAACTATGGACAACACTGATTATCATAAAATTACAGTGAAAGATATTTTAACTTCATCATCATCAGTATTACATTGATCCTAATTCCCACCTAAAAGACTGGGAGACATAGGATCCAGATTCAAAGGTAGCACAAAAGTAGAACTATCAAACAGCATATCCAGTGATATACATCACACAAGCATCAATCAGGCTTTTAAAATCCTGGCTCCACCTCACCTGTAATACCAACGTCATAGTGTTTGAGCTTTTCTTAAAAATACACCACATACACCTTACTGGGATACAGTAATTTCTTTAACTGTTAAGTTAAAATAAAGGGGTGCCAACCTCAGTCACATGCATCACTGTACATACTTCATCCACCTATATCCATCCCTTATCAATTCCTTGGTTATCTTAACTTCCATGCCTCATTTCTCAGATACTTATGTCACATCCACCCATGCCTCGCCTACTATGCTCCCACTCTCAAACTCACTCTCATATGCCCTTCTTTCCTCCCTCATTATATCCATTCTCTCCGTATGACCATATCACTTAAGCACACTCTCAACAGACTTCCTTACTTTATAGCTTTCATGAATCTGTTTCATATCTCATCTTCTCTGTGCAACCCACTTACTGTCCCTTCCTAAATGGTCCCATATCCACTGCTCTTATTCTTGCTTTCTCATACTTGTTGCATAATAAAGTCAAATGTCCACATATTAACGTGGGCACCAATACACCATGCACTCCACTTGCAGCCTCCTTGTAGTCTGTTTTGTAACAAGACCTACATAGCTCCAGTCACCTTTTTTCCATGAGGCACTTTCTTCACACTTTTACCTCTCTCTGCCATCATCACATCATATTGCTTAAACTCATCCACTAATTCAACCATCTCCTCATTCACCAGCACAAGTCACCTTCTCTCTCAACTACAGTCACATTACCAATCATCCAAATATATTTTCAAGTAATGCTCACAGGAAAAAAAAAAAAAAATCTGAACCAGATTGCAAAGACCTTATTCACTATAAGCAGCAGAGCATTATATGCATACATCAGAACTGACATATTCCACCCTTCACTATTCATCATCCCCTTCACATTCATCACCAACCCCACTCATTTTTCCATAATTCTAGAACCAGTTTCCCTCGCTCTCTCTTTCTCTACAGTATATCGCATCATTCATTTCATTTATAAAGGCTTGAACATGCTTGCATGCATCGGCCTTGGTCACCTGACGGTGGCTCTTCATGCTGCTCAATCTCGGGCAGCCTCTCTATTCAGTCCCTTATCCCCGAGGTCACACTATCTGACCTCATCCCAGGTCTTTCTCGGTTCCACGTCTCACAACCCTACACCCCAGCCACATTTCTCACCTTCAGTACACAACTGTCATCCTCCATCCTCTCAACATACCCAGCATCTCAATCTATCCCTCCTCATCAGAACACCAATACACTCCAGTCCCATCATTCCTCTCAACTCTTCATTTGTAATCCAAGCCCCCTCAGGACTTACACTCAAGGATGCACTATACAGCCATCTAAGCATTGCCATTCTGTACATCACATCTGAGCCTATGAAAATCCTCTTCCTCTACTGTCCAGGTCTCACTACCATACTACATTACACTCCTAACTCATGCCCCACACAAAGATCTCTTAGCACACAGGGACAGCCCTCTCAATGTCAGGAGAGGCAACAGCTCCCTGAACTTCCTCCAACCACTCCTTACCCTTGCCACAGAGCTAGGTCCTGTCCCACTTTCAGAACATAACATGGCCCTCAAATACCAAACTCTTCCATTCACTCAAGAGACTCATCAGCAAGATCAGTCCATTCACACCTGACAATCACTACATGCACTCCCCAACACAACACACACACAAAATCAGTATTATCTCACAGTCTACCTCTATTACCACTACATTTCTAATGCATCCACTTGTCACAAACACTGCAGATGATGGACTGATAGACAGACAGGCAGACAGATAGGCAGATAGATACAGTACTGGTACTGGTATCTACTAAATAACCAAGGCATTATCACACACCCTTGGCTCATTCCACCACTAAACAGAACCACTCATTTAGACATCCATCAAATTTCATTTAAGTTTCATTATCAACCTGTCCATCATCTAATCCTGAACCACCACATTAATTTTACTTTATCACAGCATCTGGCAGATTGCCACCCACATCATCCATATGTGATCTTCCACAATTTCTCCCTATTCACTGTCATACAATTTTTCTACACAGCAATTCCATATACTCTTTACCTTTCAGTTTTTCTCATTTCACTCTTCCACTATCCACCTTACTGCAAATATCTGATCAATATCTTACCTACCACTCCTACAATCATCTTGTTCATCACTCAACAGACATTCTGATATCTCCCTTACCTTTTTCTATACGCGCATTCCTTACAACACTCAGGCAACGTCCCAGGATACTGGTATTTTTTGCACTCACTTTTATCACATTTACTTTGGTACAAAAGCACAACAACAGCCCTCTTCACTTCACAGGTGCAATTCCATTGCATCACAGGTGCAATTCCATTGCTTCAGACCTTCAGACATATTTACCATAAAATTTTTATTCCATGCTTATTCAGTTCCATTTCACCATGTACCTCACCAAACACATGCTGCCCTCTCATTCTCATTCTTCTTCAAAGCTTTCTTCATTTCTACTACTGCCACATTCTCAGGCACTATATTGCTTTTCTTTTTTGTGTTCCAACAATACCAATCATATTTACCCCCACCCAAGCTTCACCTCAAAACAGTCTTACCATCTGCACCTTATTTCTCTTTTATTTGTTGGCATTCTCCCATTTTCATTCCTTGTAGTTTCACACTTTCTTCTAATCATTCTTTCCTACTGTCACTATATTTATTCTAAATAAAATTTATTCTACTTTCCCTTTAATAACACTCACATGCATTCCTTACTCATGATATATTTCCTCCCCCTTTCATGAGAACTCCTTTCTTACATCCACCTCAACCATTGCTTCCTTTTCTCTTCCACTGTCCATTCAAACTCCATATCCCACAAAGCTATTCCATTCTTACTAGGTGACAACACCACATCCCACAAAGGTGTTCCATTCTTACTAGGTAACAACTCCATATCCCACGACACTGTTCCTTTCTTACTAGGTGACATCCTTGAAACACAACAGACAATTTAACATTTCTATTGGGGGGGGGGGAGGAGTTCACTCCACAAATTATCCAAATCCACTAACCTAAAATTCACAACCCTAATTTCTCCACTACTTTTAAAAAAATCTATCTGCCATTGCCTTATTTCTCAGCTTTTCCACTACTTTAACAGTATTTCAATCCAATTACTCCTCTTGTCCCTTAAGCTATATGCCTCTGCCAGTTTCACCTTGTGAATCACAATCATACAGGTATATAAATCTCCTCACCTTTCTTTCAATGCTCTTGTGTTGTTATCAAAAATACAAACACAAACACAAAATCTAACACTCATGACTGTCACATCCATACTAACAGTATTATTAATTCAGTTCAGATAACTGCTAAGAGAGAGTGAGAAAAAAAAACTACCACTCAGCTATATTTCAAATCCCACTAACTCAATTCAAATTCCTGTACCAATAATGTCTTGAATTATGACTTAACTGTCCTTCATGGGTGAACAATGCACTTTAAGCCTCAGAATTCTTAATCATTATTTCTTCCAATGTTATCTATCATAAATTATATGAGCAATGTGATTAGTCAGACTATTTGGCGCTGAAAAGAGATGCCTTCAGTTATACACGTCCCTCAACTCCCTCCCTGTCCCTCAAAAATATTATATGGTGGACTGCAGAAAAAGGGCAACTTCAGCTGGCAGCTCACCAGGTTCACATCCAGAGAAGCCTGGAGCCACAGCAAAACAACTACCATTACTATCTGGTATACTTCAGGCTCCAGAAACCTAACCAGCCATAAGCACAGTAATAAATCAATGTACCGTTGTGCCTCCTCCAGCTCCTTTTTCTTCTCCTCATCCTGAGCAAGCCTGGCTGCTTCCTCCTCTCGCTGCCGTCTTTCCTCCTCTAACCTCTCACGCCGCCTCTGCTCCTCCTCAATGCGCTTCATCTCTCGTAAGGCATTAGCAACCTGGTAAGATTGAAAAGAAGTACCAGTAATTATCAACATTATGATTCACTCACTTGATGTAGTGCTGCTCTCGGGTGTCTGCCCTTTCCTCTCCTCCATCATCCTTTCCTTCAATCCTCTTCTGTCTTTCTTTCCTTCATCCTTTCCTTGTCCTTCTGCCTATGGGTGACTTTACACTCCCTCTTTTGTCTTTCTTGCCTTCATTCTTTCCTCATCCTTCTGCCTGTGGGTGACTCTACACTGAGTGACAAGCCAAATGGTTTCCTGCATATAACCAAATTTTGGCGCCTGGTGGTTTAGTGGGTAATTACGGCGCTCCAATCGGATTGAGCCAGTGAAGGTTTATATCCAAGGGATGGTTGGGGTTTACTGCTCACGTAATGCCATTCAGGAATGAGTGAGGCTGGTCACTCTCATCTTAAATGTCAGGACCAACTTGCCTAGCCCCGGGCTCTTATGCTCCTCTGTGGGGCGACATAGGACTGGATAATGAATGAATTAATTAATTAATGATAATATAATTTTTATTTTATTCTTGTTACTACTGTACCAGATACAGCCTATGAAAAGTGTCTTAGTAGTCAAGAGGTCAATGACAGCTATACTGAGCCCCATCCAGTGTGAAAAGTTACTCCATAGCTAAATAAAAGCATTTGCAGATAGCAAAAATGGCCTATAAGCAACTGGTTACGTGATGCTTACCTTAGAAACTTGCAAGGTACTACAAAGCTTCAAATAAAATGAAGGAAGTTATGGTTTTGGTCTCCCTTAATGCTTGATGGAAAAAAAAAAAGGGGGGGGACCACATGGACCTAAGTATAAAGAAGTATGTAAGTAAGTCTTTAAAAAAAAAAAAGGCCACATGTATCTAAAATAAGTATAAATGTAATAACTGAAACGAAACTGCATAAATTAATCACTGTTCTGGCCGAGATTCGATCTCAAGCCCTCGCGCTTGAATCGTGAGCACGTTACCACTGAGCCAAAGAGAGGATCCCCACTTTGCCTTTGGGCAACATGGGCTTTTATACACCCCATTACATAAAGAAGTACTGTATGTAAATAAGTCTAAATGAGAGGAAAACAAGTTTAACATCTAGTGAATGAAGTCAAAGTGCCTTAATACAGAAACTCAAAGATGTACTGTATTGTAAGTGCTTTGGTAGTGCAGAAACAAGAAAGGAATTTGAACTACAGTTTAAGTGTAACTTAGTGTGTTGTCATCATCATCACTGTCATCGTCATCATCATCATAGTTGTCATCAATAATCAATCATCATCATCATCATCTAGACCTCCTTTCCCACCCCATCTCCAGAGAGTCAGAAAAAAGCTTGATAGAATGAGATACTAACCAAAGTTTGCCAAACTAAATGAGCCACACTCCCATTCACTCACCATTCAAGCCCCCAGAATCCTGGCTCCACACGAGAGGTCAAAAAGCATTCAACGTGTAGCTTAACACTCGCCTATCCCACAGAGTCAATCCGAAGACTGTCAATTACAGAGGGGTGCCAAATCCTGGTACAAAATTCATCCAACCAGCTTGATCACTTGTCAGTTTCCTAGCCTGGTTAGCTCCAATACCTCTTTTTCTCACATTCATTTACCATATCTATCCTCCTTCTTCTAGGCCTACCATGTCTCCTCCCACCATTAAATTCTTTCAGAGGCTGTATACCCTTTCACCACTTTATTCATTCCCATTCTCTCTACATGTTCATACAAACTAAGTACACTCTGTTCAGTTCTGGTGTCCACAGACTTCCTTACTTTGCATCTTTCAAGAATCACATTATTCTATATCCTATCCACTCTCTGCACTCCACACATGTTTCTCAACAGTCCCATCTCCACTGTTCTTACTCTTAATTTTTCATTTTCAAGCCACATCATAGTCTCACACCCATATGTAAGAGGAGGCACTAGAACTCTTTCCTGCAAGACTCTCGCAGCCATGAGGAAAAATAAGAGTAGCATCCTGTGTAAGGAATGACCTAGTAATGGAGATGTTTGTAGAAATAACTACTTCTACACAAGAAACAACAGAAAGTGACTGGAAATGCAGAAATAGGTCTATCTATCTATCTATTTCCAGATGACATAATCTTGTAAGGAGTGGCCATTTGACTTTGAGTTATTTGAAATATGTTAAAATAAGCACAAGTATAAAAACTTGTCCATGAAATCCCACCTACCGATTAAAATAATCTCTGCATGAAAAACTGCAAAAATATGTGAAATACAGCAAGGAATACACTGCACTATGTGTTTTGTGTGGCACAATAAATGTGAGGTAGTCTGGCTGGGTGTTGGTGTGGTAGGGGGACGGTGGTGGGAGCCACTTGCTCATGCTACCTTGACCCACTCCCACTACCCTTTGCCACCAAAACACACAAAATCTTACCTTCATTCCCTCGTCATATTTCCGCTCCTGGGCAACTAAGAGATCTCTACAAAGTCTTACTGCAGCTGAAGGTTAGTGCTTTTTAACAGAACCAAGTATACTAAGATTGCATGAGTGATTTCTGAGCAACTGAGTGTTAAGAACATGCAAAAATCACACTTTCGAACCAGACAAAACAGTTGGTAAGCACTGGCGTAGCCAGAGTGGTGGTCGGGGAGACAAGAGCCACCCTTAAAATATGCCTGACCACCCTACTGGCTACCCCAAATTTCTAGGGAAATACCTCCAGAAGAGTTCTTGCACAATCCCATAATGGGGTGTGATCACCCCATAACCAACCCATTTAAAAAATCCTAGCTACACCCCTTTTGGCAAGCTCCAATTACATTTATCTGGTTGCCAGAGATTAAGCAGCATAGAAAGCCACCACTAGGTGACAAAGGTTGACTCATGTAAGCATGCTGGAGCCTTTATAAATTAAATGATAAATGAAACAATGGCAGGGGCTAAAGTTACAAAAACTGAGTCAAAAATGAGAGCAGTAATGCCCTACCAATCAGCTAGTCACCTCCTAAACAAAGCAATTGCATTATCCTAGTTCAAAGTATTGCTTGTCGTTACTGATAATTATCCTCAGAATGAACTGTGCATTACATTTCCGGATGGCAATTAATATCTTTGTTTTAAAGTGACAATAATTGAGTGACATGTAAAAGTAATATAAAAGCACCCAGTCCTCTAACAGCAAGAGTTAGACTGTGTGCAATTGTTAACAATAATATGATTTCATCATGCTTTCAGCTCAATAATCCATCTGTAATGGTTTATTTTGGGAGTATAAATGCACTTTGGTGTTTCAGGTGGTTATGGACTTGACACATGTTGGATCTGGACTTGAACAGGGTCAGGTAAAGAAAGTCACACAATAGTAACCCTGGCTGGCTGGCTGGCTGACATATCCCCCACCGAACCTGTGTTATAACAATCTTGATTTAATATATTTTTATATGAAACTTGATTTTCCTAAACACAACCCAATCATATAATGAGAAGTGGCAATTATCATGTTAAAGTCCATGAAAGATACCAAAATTTTGTTTGGACAGCAGGGACAGTTTAAAATTTCATTCTGACCACCTCTAGATAATTTCAATCAGCTGAGTGAATCACTCAACTCACAGAAGATTTAAACCTAATTCATTTAATCCACTACATGATGGCTGGAACACTTATAAGATTTTACTCTGGCTCCTGCCAGGCAATTTCATTCAGCCAGTTTAAGATACCACAGCTGTTTAGTGTATTTTACAACAAAGAAAGTGGCAGTGGCAGTAATTAGTAGAAGGGAAATGCAATGGAAGGAAAAAGTATAGATGTTCCTAACTCTGAACTAATAAATTGTCATTCATAGGGTGTACTGATCTGAGACGGAGAAAATGACACATAAATGTATCCCCTTACTAGTTTGGCTAGCCTAAACCTCCTACTGACATGCCAGGGGTCAATGTGAGGTACCTTGTACTGGTTAAACCATCAGTTTGAAGATGTTTCAAATTTATGATTTCAAACAAACTTGCTAATTACATTTACAGACTGCAATAAGCTTCTCAAGGGTGGGACAACTCCAGTATAATACTTCACCTGACGCCAAACAATTTAATCCAGGTGAAAGTGAGGCAGAGGAGCCTCAGAGACTTAAGATGTTATACAATAAATTATTCAGATAAAACTAAAGATACTTTACCTCACGTGCAAACATGCCTCGCACATTAGACTGAATAATGATAACAGCTCTTCTCTTCCTAATGAACTGCAGTCGCAGCTTCCAGCCTCGGTAATAGTTTTGGATGATATGGCATGCAGAGTGTATCCTTTTGTACTCTGTGGGAAGAGGGAGAGCAAATTTAAGATCAGGAGGAGGAGGAGAACGATAGCTACAAAGGTGCTTTTATGTCTTACTCATACTGTACCACACTTTCGCTTTTATCAGACTACACTTTCCCCAACTATTCCAGCACACAGTGAAGCTTTACTATATGACTTAAAAAAGGATTTGTTTGTTAATAACTACCAGCATGGTATTCTGGCCCTGTACTGTGAGTGTCAGAAACTGGGTACAGTATTTGTTTCTGACATACACCAAACTGCTACTAAGACAAGCATACCTTTCCTGTGCCTATGCATGCGGTAGAGAGCTTGTATCTTGATGGCTGCAGCGAGACGAGATGAGAAGCGTTTATCCTCCAGTGGTTCATACACCTTCTGACGGATAAATACCTTTGTCTTCCCCACTTGCCACTCCTTCACTGGTAGGTTCATTGTTTTCATGATGTCACTGAGGGAAACAGTTTTAACCTGAACAAATAATCACTGGGGAGAAAAGCAGCTTTTATTTAAACAATGTTTACATTCCCATCATGCACATCAATGTGAATTTCATCATGTGTCACTTTCCATATAAGGTGATCATTAACCTGCCATTAATATGTATACCATTTGTCAGCCACTGTGAGTGGAAGAGCTTGAATTCACTATCAGCCACCCTGTAACAGGTCGGGGTGCGAGGATCCACAGGAAAAACATCATAATTATGTGATGGCCACAGATCTACTAAACCTGCAGTGGTGAGGTGGGCTTGAGCCCCACACAGAGGAGGGTGCATTACAGTACAATGTTACCACACATATTCTTAATGTCTGTCATGGGAAAAGTTTTTAAAGGCTCTGTTTCATACCTGATATGTCATGCCTGGAAGTATCTTTCATAAAATATAACAATAAGCAGCTCTGTACCCCATCCTGAGGTAGTGGGAGATATTCCACAAGCTTCTAAACTAGTTGCCAGCTATTTTCTTGGGAAATACTGGTCATAACAAAAAAGTGTAACCATCACAGGAAAGCTCATCAAATTTGGTCTCTAAATATTTACTTACCAAAAAAATTGCATAATGCCACCAAGCTAAGTTTTGGGCAACAAGGTTAAGGTTAGGAATGTATTCAAATCCTTCTCTAATACTCAGAGTGCAAAAATGAAGTCAGAGGTTTGCTTTTTCAGTTTTTTCACCCTGATATTATACAGTACTACAAACAATTACAAAGACAGTTATATATGATTTATGCTGATAAAAACAATTTCAATAAGGGAAATACATTATACACTACATATAGCAAACCAAGGCCAATGTATGCTAGCATGCTGGAGTTCATATAAACAATGTGATATATACAGTATATTTATATATATATATATACAGTATATCTATAAAGTACAGAGAGAGAGAGAGAGAGAATTATTAACTTATACTTCACCTGAGGTTGTTCAAGTATGTATGAATGTAAATACATGCAACATTCACGCAACGAACACTCACACAACGAAAAATCGGTTTAATGAAAATTGTGTTTTACTACACTTCATTTGCACAACGAATGCCTAGACCTGGTTTAACTTTCTATTATTGTTTCAACCCCTAACAGAATTAAGAGTTATTGATCCATTTTTTCGATATTTTTGAAAATTCTAAGACACTTTTCTTATATGACATTTTAGTCTAAAATTATTTTAATTTTACTCCTCAAAGTTAGGTTAGGTTAGGTTAGGATATCTTCAAGAGTAAAATAAAAATAATTTGCAAGACGCTATAGAAGAAAAGTGTCTTAGAACTTTCTAAAATATCGATGAAAATAAAGTTCAAAATTTCCTAATTCTGTTAGAGGTTGAAACGATAATTGTACCAATTTTTGGTTTACCAACGATCACCCGAATCATCCATCAGAGAAGCCAGTTGCGCATAGTGACTAGCAGCTGTTGACAGAAGCCTCTAGCGAAACAAAGCTCGTACTAGTATTCAAAACAAAACAGCTGTTGCCTTCCCAAGTTTGCATGTGCATTACTGCATTACTTTTCACTCACCATGCCTAAATGACCTGCAACTAGCCCTAGCCAACAAGCAGCAAAGGCCTCCAGGAAGAGTTTTACACTTGAGACTAAGCTGTATATAGTAAGGCGGCACGAACGTGGTGAAAAACAAACTATAGCTCACCCCCATGACCTGGCCCCATTTACAGTGTCGAGTATCTTGAAATCAAGTGCTGTATGTATTTGTAGAATGTAGATGTACTGTATGTACAATAGCTGTAGAATATGAGTTATGGAGTCATAAGATACACAAACATTTATTCATAATGAGCAAAGAAGGGTGAATACTAGTAGATGGGGGGGAAAATCGGAAGTCTGGAACCAAACCTCATTGAACCCATGCTATAATGGGCTCGTGCAACAAAAAATCACGGTTTTCCAGGAATCTAACCCATTCGTTAAGTGGGGGACTACTGTACCTTCTGTATTAACTCAGCAGGGCTTTCTGTTCCAATATAGATCTGGCAGCTTGCCTCACCTGCTATTTCAGTTAAAAAAGAAATGACAGATGGTGGTAAGCATTTACCCAACAGATGAGAGACCATAACCCTTTACTGCTCACCAGACATGCTGTTTGTGATCTGGGTATCTCCTTCGTCTGTTGAGACAGAAGTACCGGGTAATGAAATCCTGGAAAGTCATGTGGATAGGGAAACCCTCCTTGCGGATGCGGATGATATCGTTCATGCCCAAGTAGCGGAGCTGATCCAATACCATTGCTTCATCATATGAATTTGCTGCTTTGCTTTTGTTAGGCTTGATACAGCGCACATACCTGCAAAAATACATCAATAACAAGAACATCTGGAGTATGCAAACTACCATGAAGATTTCAGATCTACTGTCTAAAATTTAATAACCTCTTCCTCTGATGGTCTTCATTCATTATTTCAGATTTGACACAATTCCATCCAATGGTTTGCCCATCAAACTGCTAACAGAAAGACAGACAAACAGAAACACTTCCAAAAGCACAATCTCTTTGATGGCAGTAAAAAGAGATAGTATAATCTAATCAAAGTACATGCAGGATCAACTGCAAACAATTTTGTTAGCAAAACAGAATTATTTATAAGATGCATCTTCTCTTCATCCTGCATTCATAATACAGCATGCTTCAAATGCAGTTAACAGAAAAAAATGTAGGGAATAATCACGTACTTTATATCAGAAGTCACACATACCACTCCTTTCAAATTCAAATAATAAAAAAAAAAAAACAGAAGGAGAAAGCAGTAAAATCCACTTCTCTTATTACTTAATAGAGGAACAAGTATCAAGAGAAACGAGTACACCTAGCCAGACTGCAATGCGGCCACCACTCTTCCCTACTGCAACATCAGCACTACTTACAAATAGTCCACTCTGCCCACACCGCAATGCAGCCCACCACACCACAACACACTTGTTCACCATATGCACCATACTATTATCACAACACAGACAGTCCTTCAGCCTTCAACATAACCTCAACAAAAGACCTCTGGGAGCAACCAGTAAAAGTTGCCAATTTCCTGTGGTCCACTGGGTTCACAAGATAAGCCTGGGGTTGCAACAACAACAATAGTAAAGGTATCTTCTGTTTTGTGATAAATTAAGATGCAACTGGGTCAGAGATGAGATCACTCTTTTTAAAAATCATATGGTGAAAATCTGCAAAATCGCCACAGTAATTCCAAGTTCTAACTGTGATCTTGTGATTATACAAAGAAACAGTTTGGAACAAGATGCTACACAATTAACTCATGAAGTGTACAACTACCCATCATAGGATCTTCCCAAAGGTACAAACAACAACTATAAAAAGGTTGTATCACTAGATATACATGCAAGGCATGTGTGAAAAGGAAGAGAGAAAAAAATCAGTCTTCCTCAGGATGTAGCGCATGAGGATGATGTGTTACCACCCTGTATTGCACCAAGAGTGAAACTGGGACACAGTGGGGTGGCACTGTGATGTGTGGAGGGTTCCCACTCCTCTGTGAGATGTGAACATGTTGCTCTCAACTGTGGCAGAAAAATATGAAGTGAAGTTACCAAAGGCACAGCCTGAGCTGTTACTTGTACTTATCACAAAACACAGTTGGAGCTGTAGCTATATGATGGCCCTGTACAATGTTACAAGGTTATAATTTTGGAGGGTTTCTAATCACTACCTGACTAGCACTGAATTCCTCAGTAACTTTTTTTTTTCTTTCTTCTGTGTAATAACACTGAAATAACTATTTTCCAGCACAAGACGACAAGTCCATGCACCCTGTACATCATAAGAAGTGAAAACTGGGTTGTCCTTATGGTAGCCTGAAGTAGGAAACTGCAAACAGGGAACAGAGGGAAGAGCAGTGTACAAAAATCCACTGAAGAATACTGTACCTGCATGGTACAGTACTGTGTTTCTAATATATTTTATTTGTACTTGACATTGGTGTGACTGTAAAATACTGGAAGTTTTTCATACTATGGAAAAGAAAATTTCAATGTAACAAAATTACTTAAAACAGTTAAAGTAATCATGCAGTAAAACTTCTCTTATTTTTTCTCATGCCTCTTTCTATTCTGTTCATCACAGAGAAATTTTGACAGGTCATCCTATAAAACACCACAATTTCAGCAAGCCTCACCATGGGTTTGTTGCCTGCAGCACATCAACAAGGGCCTGGAGCTGGTTGCGGAAGGCATCTGAGACTGTGGGTTTGCCTTTAGAGGTGCCCCGGGAGATAGTACTGTGTATGGTGCCCATCCTTGCAATGGTGCAGCCCAGCAAGTCCTACAATGATCACCAAGAAAAGAGAAAATCTTTATTAAATGGATATGATTTCAGCACCTTAAGCAAAAGAAAAATTATATAACTGGGCTGTACTTACAAGAAACATGAAAAATGATTATCTGTTAGCTACATACAGTAAGGTCAATATCACTGTTGTTGCAGCCCCTGACTCACATAGATAAGAAATACTGATGAATCCTATCAATAGAAACCATCTGAAAATAGCCTGCTTGTCAGCAGAGGGAAATAATACTACAGTGCAACCTCAAAAATTGGATGTACCTGTATATGTAATGAAGGACAGCTTGAACTCTCGAAAAATTTACACTTTAGATGCAGTATTAAAGTGGCTATCATTGCCTTAACGCATAATCAGCAACAGCTACCTCCAGCAGGCCATATGGCCTATGTTACTGCTGTTATCCTTATTGTAAACTCATAGCAATATTCAACTGGCTATCCTCATCTTATTTCATAGTCAACACATACCTTTAGCAGGCCAAACAACCAAGTACTATATCCACATCTTATTCTAAGAGTACTGTAGTATTTAACTGGATATCTTTATTTTATCTCATGGTGTAGACATATCTTTGGCTGGCCAGATTACGTACTGTGATTAATGCTGTCTTTTACTTAGTAATATTTGACCTCTCCTGGGCTAATTCCTGGGTCACTGATTAATAACCAATATATTCCATCCATCCATCATCCAATTCTACGTTGCCCCATGAGGAGCATAGGAGTCCGAGGCTAGGCAAGTTGGTCCTGACATTAAAGATGAGTGACCAACCTCACTCATCCCAGAGTGGCATTACATGAGCAATAACCCCCAACCACCCCTTGGATATAAACCTTCACCAGCTCAATCCAATTGGAGTGCCTCAATTACCCACTAAACCACCAGGCATCATAATTTGGTTATATGGTTACCACCCAGCGTAGTAAATGGTTTCCTGGTGTACAGAAAACGATTTAGTTTGTCACTCAGCAATATAAATTACACATAATATGAGGCTTGCAGCTTGGCCTGTGCAGATCTTCATTGTGCCTCATATAAAATTTGCAGCTTAGCAGGAGTTAAGTGACTATCTTTGTCCTATCCCAAACTTTATACCATATATGCCTTTAATAGGGCAAACTGCTAATGCAGGAACCTTGTCTTATACTAGCATACTGCATTAATCCTTATCTCATTATCTACATATACCTTTGGAGGAAAATATCCTCTGAAAGCTATAAAATGGATGATTTTAAATATTATTATTTGTACATGAACTTTACAGTAGATGCTTGCAAATTTTTCAGGCTCAATTTTTAGAGGTTCCACTGTATCCACAAAATCCCAAAATGCAGGGGAAAAAAAAAAAGACGATCCCACTAATCTTAAAAGATCCATCAAAAAAGAGTGTTAATTTTATGAGGTCTGAAAGAAAATATTCCTCTGGTTTAGCAGGGGGAAGTCTGGATGTCACTTTTATCGGAATTTTGTTTTTTTTGGAATGACTTGGGCCCCAATTAGTCCATTACAGTGAGGTTTTGCTGTAATAATAATAATAATATCATCATCATCATCATCATCATCATCAAATAATAATAATAATACTGTAACAACAATAGGTGTAATAATAATAATAATAATAGGTGTAATAATAATAATAATAATAGGTGTAATAATAATAATTATTATCATCATCATCATTATTATATAATAATAATAATAATAATAATATAATCATCATCATCATATAATAATAATAATAATAATAATGTACTGTAATAACAAAAACCAGAGGAAACATACCATGGCACTCATAACCACAATGTAAGAAAAGAGGGCCAAAAGATGACTAGCTATAAAAATAATAAGAATATGCAAACAAAAGAAAGAGAATGTTGATTAAATCATGGGAAAAGTGGGCTACACAGCCACTGCAAATCTATACCACCCCTGGATGCAAGCTGACTTCTCTGAAAATAATAATAATAATAATAATAATAAATGAATAAATAAAAAAGAAAGAAAGAAAGGAGTAAATCAACAGGCTCTTTAAAGGTACCAGAAGAACTGGGTAGCCAATCAATGGAGAGAAACCCTAACAAGCTCACACACACAGAAAAAAAAATGGTAACAAAGAGAGAGAGGTTGGTGATGAGATGATTCAAACAATTTAAGTTGGTTCCTATCATGCTCTGTGAAGCACGTCGCAAAGAGCTCATTTTGAAAAGGGAAACACCAGTGACCCTGGGGGGAGACAGTTATGCCTTGAATGGCATTTTAACTAGACAAGAAGCAATGCATCCTCTCTCAAATCTCGAGCCTGGGATGATCCTTCCCATGGTCATTCAAAATATCTGGGTAAAGACAAAAGAACTAAAAAGACAATTATTATGGTGTCTCCAATGAGGTAAAAAAAAAAAAAAACTTCTGGCTAGTATCTGATACTTTTCTTCAGATTGGCAGATGGGTAATGGCAGGTAATGGCAGATAATATTATTTATCTTTGGACAAAAGTCTTCAGGTTGAAGAGCTTGAATACATTTGAAGCATACAGTGAAAAGAAGTGACTTTCATGGTACAGATAAGTACGATAAACTTCATATTCAGTAAGCACATTACCTGAAACCTAGTGAGATCAGCTATGAATTTGTTTTCGGACTTGTTCATCAGCTCAAAGAAGACATCTTGCTGCGCATCCCTGTTCTTGTCCACAAATCCTTGTACCGTATATATCACTTTGCCTGCAAGAAATTTTACTTTAGCCTATTAAGTATCCAATTTCTAATGCAAATGAAGAGCACACACTTATCTCATAAATAAAAGGTTGCTGTTGCTGTTGTTACTGCCTAACCATAGTCAGTCTGCCCATGCAGTCCCATCGATCACAGGTAGGCAACTAATTCAGTGGGTCATCTTACAGGTACAGTATAATATAAACAGTACACCACGTAAGGAACCAGCATTCCCTAGTGGCAAACAGTGCCTCACCATAGCTGGACCATGGTCCTTCCCCATGCCAAGGTGCAGGGAAATTTGAGGAAGTTTGGCTCCTGTGTGAACCCACCAGCTGCTCCACTTCACCCATGTTACACAGTGGTACCACATGTACCCTCCTCAGTAGCCTCAAAAATAAAAGGCAAAATCTGTCGTTGTGTTTTACGTTAATCACCCTATAAACTATTATATACTGAGTCAGTTATCACAAACCTAATGCATACACAAAATAGGAACTTCTAATGAACACAGTTTACAGAACTTTGTTTTGAGATCCTGAATGAGCATCTATGCTATCTGATAAAAGTACAGTGGGTTTGCCTATAATGCATCAATTTGGTCATCATGCTGAGTATTATGGAAAATGGCATTATAAAAGACAAAGAGCCCAATGGAAAAAAAAGGACTCTGGTCACCACCTTCCCCAGTATCACCACTAGAGAACCCCCTAAGCCTGCTCTAACCTTTTCTATAGTCACCATAAAAGTATCAAACATTCACTGAGAAGCCTAACTTCACACTCATCAACACATGCTTAAACACACTCAGTCACTCACTAAAACTTAAAATGAAATGTGATGGCAGACAGGCTTGATGTGAGGGAGGAGGGAGGAGTAAGAAAGGAGGGAGGTGGAGGTACAGGGCATATTTGGGTCTGTGCTCTGCATTATATTTACTGCATGTGCATTCTTGAAAAGTTTAGAACCTGACCAACAGCTATGCATACTATACAGTACTGTAAATGAATGGCATTATGGAAGTGTCCATTATGGGCAAGCCTACTGTACTCTGCCAAGTGCTACCAGACTTTACTTACAATTCAAGCAGGCTCAACTATTAAACTCTGCCTACTTGTTTTGGGGCTCCTGAATACATATCCACACATGTGCACACAAAAATTAAGTTACTAATCAGCACAAACTGCTCAGTCAATTGGTTTGCCAAAGCTGACATACATATTAAATTGGCTGTCCTTACAAATGCAGACTACTTTTTTTGGAGCTTCTAAATACTACATTCATCTGCATATGTGCAGGGCTCTATAGTTGACTAATGAGAAAGTTCACAACCAAGCCTTATTTCATCCTGCCAAAACTACAGGTATGTATGTTCTGCCAAGAAATCCAATTCATATCCCTCAATACAACTATCTGTTGTGTCTCTTTTTACTTTGTATATTAACTGTTGTGATCTACAAATATTCCTGTCCTCTTAATTACAAAAAGTAAAATTACAGGAAGTAACATTAGACATTAAAACTTCTCACCTTTCAAAGTATGTACTGTTATTCATATGCCATACATCCTAATATGTATAATGGACCCCTGGTGAGACAAGGGGCGAAAAGACCAAAAGTAAAAAGTGTCTGAAAACTGTGTCAAAGTTTTTGAAGCTCCAACTGACCATAATTTGCTTTGTTTTTATAGATAAGGAGATGATGCTTACAACACAAACAAAGTTCATTTTGCTATAATTTAGTTTGCTGCTCACACTATGTGTGGATATTAGCCTGTTTCCGCATTGAAATGGCCCTCTGAATAGACCTGTCAGCTGTCAAGGTCCTGTTCACCATTCTTTTTCAATGGCTGATAGACCTTATTGCCATTGTTCTTTTGGGCGAATATCCACTTGGATACAGAAACTGATGCCTTGGAAAGCCTCAAAACATACCATACATAACTCATGTTTCCCTTGTTGCACCAGGAGTTCTATATACAGTATCGTTATCCAAGCAGGCACGGAATGACACTTTTTGAAATGTATGTATGGTATCAACATGTGTTCATTACTTTGTTGTCGTGGTATCAGCTCATCTGGACTTGAAACCAGTGGACGGCAGGCTGAAGTTGCCCTTCACTAACAGCCCACCTATCGCCCTTCAGGGGGATTGGAAGGAGTTAAGGGACACTTTTATACCTTGGCAGCTCTAATGCCTGGTTGTATCAGTGCCAATGCACAAGGGCATCTCTCTCTCCAGCACTGTCCACCACTTTTCAGCTGGCATTTGGGTTTTAGTTTATAAAGCAGCATCAGGCAGTATATAAACAAGCCTGATACTGTACCACAGAAACTACATATGGAAACCAACAAGATATCTACTTCAGTTACTATGACAAAGCCACACCTGCATAATGGTTTATGCCAAACTCGACTTCCCAGCGCCTGCGATCTTCCCCTTTTATGTAGTTAGGATGAGTCTCAAACTCCTGGTGAAGCTTGGTTAAATATGTCTTGTCTGCACCCTGTATAATATAGATAATGTCATTAGTCTTAATTATGCATCTGGTTACTGTACTACATATTATAAAATATTCAACTGGTTCTCAAGTGATACTATGCAGTACTGAATATAACAAAATTTTATATCACTGTGCACAAAATTTATACAGAAGAAATACATTATCTGTTGTACTGACTACTTAAAACAAAAAATCACCAAGGGGAAGGCATGACATTCAGGGAACATGTAGTTATTAGATGTAATCAGTCTGTACACCATTTTAGAGTGCAGTTAGCAATAATACAGAGACATCAGTGGTAGGCAGTGGTGAGCGGCATCCACTCATTAGATGTGGTGTTCCCTACTTCTTCCTTCACCTTTATCATTCTATGTCTGCTCTTCTTTCATCATACTCCTCTCTTTTTCTTCCCATAACTTTTTATTACTCTTCTTTCCACTTCAATTGGTCTCTACACTGAGTGACAAGTCTACTGGTTTCCTTTCACAATGCTGGGTGGTAACTATATAACCAGATCACTGAATAAAGTGAAGCCTATTATGGTGCTCCAGTTAACTGGATGGAGATGCAAATGTGGCATCCAACCAGGAACCAACCCTCCATATTTTTCCCTGCGTCTCATTATGGCGAGGAGCTGTCAACCCACATGGAACACTGGTTCACTGCACAGGATAGTGCTGCAGAGGCAGTTGCTTGCCTGTGGTTGATGGATCTGTTCTGCCAGACACTCTGGGGTTGATCAACAACAACAACAGAGAAGCAAGAAAAGTATTGTTTTCATGAAGCACTCCAGATATCTTTAAAAAAAAAAAAAAAAAAAAAAAAGGCTTGTCTTCCCCTTTGCAATTTAAGTTTTAAACATACAGCCAAATGATTCTAGGTACTTCACTCCTTCCCTACCTTGAGCTCTTGGAACCAACCTTGGGCATGCGACACTCTTCCGAGAGAAGTCTGAGAATACAACGGGGTGGCTTTTCTAGCAGTTCCAGGCATTCAGTGTTGTCCGTGAAGGTGATATGTGAAAACTTTATCTCCTCTTGACGGTACTGTTGGAGGAAAAAGTTCGCAGTGCCACATACATCATAATCTTTATCACAATTCTCTACAGGCAGTAATCATTACATGTCAGGGATGAATTTCAAAATACAGTATCACAAATTTTTTCCCACAAAAATATCATATGGCACTGTAAGCTGGGGAAAATGGAAAATCAGCTTTATAGACACACTTGCTATAGCAACTTTCAGTAATTTACAGTGAACCTGATAGGTAATACCTGTACTGTAAAAATAGGTAACTTATAATGAAGAGAACATGTTTTAGACCATTGTATTGTACCATTCCATATATTGTACAACTATCTATACTATTTATCTGTCAACTGCCACTGCTTAATTCCAGGGATCATTCAGATCAGTCACAATAAAAACACCTCCAAGTTTTCCTGTCACCACTTACAACTCCCTCGAACCACTTTAAGTCTCCCTCCCTCCCTCAGCCTTGATCTTCCCTTCCAAGGTCTCCCACTAGCTTCACTTCTGCTGTATACAGGCAGTTCTTGTTATATGCTGGAAGCATTTTCCATGAGTTTTTACATAAACTTGATACTGCATTATAAAACTTGGAGAACTGGCAATTCAACTGTATACATATCCAACCATTACCCTAACTAAATTTCCAAACTACAAATATGGTTTATATCCCAATGCCAGGCTTTTTCTATCTCCTTTCAGAGGAGAATCAAAGTCCCTGGTACTATCTCTCCTTCTCTGTCATATGAGGTATACTGTAGGGCTTCTTGTAACACAAATGTTGGGTGATGGAGCTGCTACATTCCTACAGGGATGTAATAAAAGGTGGATGGTTTCCTGATACACACACTGTCCCTTCAAATTGCTTTTAACAAAATAATTAAGGGAAATAACCATGTAGAATACTTTCTCTCTCATATCTAGTGATAAAGATATACTGCACATACCAAGATACATCCTATAGATGAATTATGCATAACATATTATATTATACTTAAGTTGTGATGCATGCAGATGTGTTGAGACTCACAATTTCTTGCTCGAGGGCAAAGACATAATGATTGAAGAATTTGTGTAGCTTCTCATTGGTATAATTGATGCAGAGTTGTTCAAAAGAGTTAACAGCGAAGTTCTCAAATCCAAATATGTCCAACACACCAAGGAATCTGTCCAAAAAGTAATAAAATATACTAGAAAACTTCAGGCATGCTTTACAAAATAAAATATATAACTTACTCATCTACTGTACAGCAGTACAAACGAATAATTTTTTTCAAAATCTGTACAAATTTTCAGGAGGCAGTATATCACAATATGAAATGGGAATTATGAAAAAAAGGGATTCACCTTGTCTGATCCTGGCCAGGATTAGTACACTTGTTGATGTGGTCAACAAGCCATGCAAAGGTGCGAGAGTAGAGAGCTTTGGCCATTGCATGCCTATTTTCTCGTGCCTCAGCATGCTTGAGGGGAATATGAGTTATGTTGCCACGGATGTTGATCTGCCGCTGAAGGAAGATAGTAATCAAGTCCTCCTCTGTCAGTCCCAGCAGCCCTGACAAGATCTTCAGTACATCCTTGTCGCTACTTGTCAGTTCACAGTTTTCACCATCTATGTCCACAAACTGCAAAGTTGTAATGTATTAATTTATTCTACAGTTATTTCCCTGAGCAAAGGAATCTTCATATAAACTGATAAGGTGAACCTTCTATATAGCAAGTTAACTGGAGGAACAGTGAGTCACAAAACAGAATGTCAATAAAATCCTACAGTTGACAGTCATCTAAATTTACAAGCACAGGGCTGTTACATAATTTACAGTAGTTCATTTACATATTGTGCCTTAGTTTTCTGTACAACTGAGTACTGTATACATACATATACAATAAGATATACATACTGCACTATAACTCACTAAAAGTTAAAATTAAAAAATAAATTATGGTACAGGTACAGCAAGTCAATACATTAACTATGTAAAGGCAAATTGGTGACAGAAGTGCTTATACAGTTCCAGACAGAAGTAGACTAAATGCTGTTGTTCAAGCCAGACAGCCACATCCGACGTATATACTGTACTGAACCTTCTTCGGTAGAGTAATATGCTTTACTTTGCTCAAAGTGTTTGTTAAATCTAAAATTTGGTAAATGAAGGTTTCTTATAGAGTTTACTGGATATAAAAAATATGGATTTCCCTGACACAGAAAACATGTACTGTAGAGTACATAGTAACTGACTTACCGTACTGTACTAAATTCCATCTATCTATCAGTCTACAGCCATATCCCCCGGTACCAAAGGGAGCAGCCATCCAACATATTGTTTCCATGCATCCACTCCTCTGTCATCAGCCTACATTCCCTCCAACTCTCATCAGCCTTACTCAATACCTCTCCACTGCATCCCTTCACTTAATCTTTGGTCTCTTTTTCCATCTTTCCTCCTCCACCTTACTCATATACTCTCTTCTAGTTATTCCCAATTCTTAGGGTAGTTCCAACACTTTCTAGCACATTGCGAGTTTAGAATACTGAACAACTAAATCAAAGTCTCAAGGTAAAGATGTACAGTATATAAAAACTGCAAAATAAGCATTTTCAAAAGAATACAGTACATATACTATACAGTACAAACATATGCATGTTAAAGCAATAAAAGGATGATCTTACCTCTAAGTTGCCAAGCCAAAGTATGGCTGCTAGGGTACCATAGATCCCTTCACAGATATCAGGTGGGACATGAAGGACATTGAAGGCCAACCGCAAGCCATCAAACTTTGCTGCATCATCTATTCCATCGATGGTAATGCAGCCAGACTGGTTCAGGTACGTGTAGAATTTGGCTGGATGCAAGTGGAACTGATCTGCTAGCTCCTTGTTATTCTGGAGTAAAGAAATGGAGATTGTAAAATTGATTATTTAGTGGTTGGCAGGGGTGCTCACCATCCACTCACTCAATGTAGTGCTGCTCTCGGGTGCCTGCCTTTTCCTCTCTTCCTTTCCATTCTTCCTCTTCTGTCATTCTTCCCTTCATTCTTTCATCTTCCTTCAGTCTACAGGTGACTACACTGTGTGACAAGCCAAACAGTTTCCTGTACATCAGAAAACCATTTACTACACTGAGTGGTAACCATATAACCAAATAACGGTGCCTGGTGGTTTAGCAGGCAATTAAGGCACTCCAATCGGATTGAGCCGATGCAGCTTTATATCCAAGGGATGGTTGGGGTTTATTGCTCACATAATGCCACTCAGGGATGAGTGAAGCTGGTCACTCTCATCTTAAATGTCAGAACCAACTTGCCTAGCCTTGGACTCCTATGCTCCTCATGGGGCAACACTGGATTAGATGATGAATGACTGAATGGAAAAACTGATTACTGCTAGATTATTACACAGAAAAGTTTCCAGCATATTATAGGCTTTTCCTGATTTTTTTTTTCCTTCCCTTGTTAAGTGTAAGTACAATACCAGTTATACAGTATAACTACAGTACATCAGATCATGTTCTAACTACAACACTACTCTATATTCACATTCATTTTTCAAACTGTTAATATCTTTAAAAAAGCTGTGTTACACCATGCTGCTCACTGTCTTTTTACTGCAGTCCTGCATCTTTCTCTTTAATATACAATGCAATATTATCAGAACAATAATAATGCTGTAATTGTTCAGTCTCTTTCATGTTTAACTCCCCATACTTTGTAGCCTGGTTAGCCATTAACTGCTATATAGTCTACCCATTTATCTATGATCAGTCTTCAGTCTGCTGAACAATGTTACATTTCCTTCACCTTTTCAGTCAGTTGTTACAGTACTTTTGTTTCTGATATTCACCATTGCAATACTCTTCTTCAACCTTCTTGAAAGATACCAGTGCTAATTTTGTTCTCTGTGCATAGTATTAAAAAACTAATAATGATAATACTGTGCAGTACAGTAATAGAATAATAATAATACAGTAATATAATAATAATAATAATAATAATAATAACAATAATAATCCATCCATCCATCCATCATCCAATCCTATGTTGCCCCACAGAGGAGCGTACGAGCCCGGGGCTAGGCAAGTTAATAATAATAATAATGTAATAATACTGTAACACAAGAGCACTATGACCCTATCAGGCCACTCAGCACTTGTCCAAATCAGAGCCATCTTTGAACCATGCTTTGCTCTGAGACAAGAGCTTTGCAGCCCCATCTGCAAAGCACTTGCCCAAATATGAACCGCTTCTGAACAGCTGCCACCATCACCACCACAGCTACCCGCCACCATCATCATAACATACCACAATCACCACCACCTCTACCACCACCATCATCACTGCTACCACCACCACCATCACCATCATCACAGCTACCACCACCATCACAGCTACCACCATCAACATCACCCCCACAGCTACCACCACCATCACCATCATCATCATGGCTACCACCACCATCATCATCATCATAGCTACCACCATCATCATCATCATAGCTACCACCATTATCATCACAACTACCACCACCATCATCACAGCTGCTACCACCACCACCACCACAGTTACCTTCACTACCACCACAGGTACCACCATTTTCTGCTGAATGAAAATTGTCTGTTCATAGCATCAATGAAGTTACTGAAACTGAAGTGTAAATGTACAACCTCCCCCCCTCCTCTCTCTCTCTGCAAAGACATATGAAACACCACAGAAATGCCTCACCACCTCTTCCACGTGCACATGTTATAACACCAATGGGACTTTTATTTGGGGCCAAAACACCCCTTCAGAAAAAAATCAATCAACATGAAATTGAAACTGGCCCATCTGGGATCCAATTCCAACTACCCTGATTCATCAAAATCCATTTCCCAGTTTTGGCTGCACTACACACACACACACACACACACACACACACACACACACACACACACAATTATCTTGGACTATAATAGATATTCTGTACCAAGAATCAATAAAACAGTGACCTCCAATATCTCTATTTGTAACTCCATAAGTATTACAGTGTACTGGGGTACAGGGTAGGAAATTAAGGGATGTATGGCTTAACCTTTCAGCCACTTCAGTGTACTTTTTAGTTCATTCTTACTACCATAACCTGATACTTATATTCAGCTTCAAGGTGTGGTGATGTTATATATAACTCTCATTAATACCTTTCATACAGGAGATCTCCCCAGGTTAATAAATAAATGTGTCTGAGGGTAGCAAGACAAAAAATAAAACGAGACAGCACTGAACTGAAGGGGGTTAACTAGCAGGGAACAGAACAACTAAGCATAATAGAAAAAGGAAATGGGGATGCTTTTTAACCCAAAGACTGGTAAGGATTTACCATTACTTAAAAAGCAATCAGACCTTAGCATTAATAATATACAAAAGTGTTAAAATTAAAAAAAACATATATAATCTACTGTCATTTTTGCACCATGTCACAGACTGGAATGCTAAGCTGACCTGTGCTGCAGCCACCAACTGGTAGAATACATGGTAGTTGCGTTCCTGTGGGCCCTGGAAAGTGATGCGGGATTGCTCCAGCAGGTAGTCTTGCATCACACAACCTTTGATGTGCCATGATGTATCAAAGCACACCTGCATGAACTTCCCAAATCGACTAGAGTTGTCATTTCTCACTGTTTTTGCATTACCTAAAAAAAAGTATATATTAAGTTTCTTAAGTGTAAAGCAAGAAAGCAAAAAAGGCTCTGAACCAATAAAACTTGTCCCTTCTAAAGAAAGTTGAAAAAAAGCAAGTTAACTTCGAGATACCTGAACATAGTGAATTTTAAGGACTGGAGGTTATAGGCAGATGGAGAAACAAACAGGAAAACAGTTCCAGAGTTTGTTACCTATGCACATTAAATACCAAGAGTATTTTTCCCTCTTGCATTACACTGTTGGGAAGAAACAAGGTGAAAGTGTGTATGGTTTCAGGGTCACTCTGTTTCACTGTCATGGGGAGGAAAGCAAGAATACAGTTCAGAAGAGCAGTGAAAGGGTTTAACTTAAGTCACAGGGGTGGAAAAACTCTGATGTTTAAGTTTCAGAAATGCAGGCAAAGAAGAAGCCTTGGAAGCAAACCAATTGTTTTAGCAGATGACACAGTGCTGGTCACAGACTTAGAAAGTAAATATCAGCATTTAGTGCCTGGGCATGGAAAAGTCTGTAAAAGGAGGAAACTGAGAATGAATGCAAAACATTGTTGTTGATGTTGTTGCTGTTGTTGGTTTGAACCTGGCCATGCCTTGTACAGCTAACCCACCAACCACAGGTAAGCAATTACCCCCATGGGGTTGTCTCACAGGTACCCTACACTGTTGATGTTGTGTCTGTGTCTCAGTGTGGCATGTGCTGTGTAGTGGTCTATAATGTGGATTATGTTGTGTGGGCCTCTTCTATAAGTGGGGCACATGTCATCTGTGATTCCATCCAACCCAAATCTGAGGAGGGCTGGATAATGTCCTGCAAGTCATAATGTAATTCTTGCAAGATTAAAGTGATGAGATGTAACTGAGATGGAAAAAAATCAGTATGACAGTACAGGGGAAGATATGGATGAAGTCAAGTGCTTTAGGTTTGTACAGGGGAAGATATGGATGAAACAAAGTGTTTTAGGTTTGTACAGGGGAAGATATGATGTGCAGCAGTGTAGGTTTCTATGGATGGACAAAGCAGCAGATGGAACTCAGAGACATGAAGTAAGTCATAAGATAGGAGAGGAGGCAAAGTATTAGAAGCATTGAGAAGTGCATGAAAGGAAAGATCAGTGTCTGCTTAGGTGAAGACGGGTAGGCATAATGATGTCTAAAGTGCTGTATGGACGTGAGGCATGGGTACTGAGTAATGGGACAGGAAAAGATGGACGTGAGGCATGGGTACTGAGTAATGGGACAGGAAAAGATTAGAGGTGTTGGAGATATGCTTAAGATTTGTATGTGAGGTGAGATGGTCTGACGGGGTGAGAAAGAACACTATAAGAGCAAGGTGTGGAAGACGACAAAATGCAAAGAGTGCGTTAAAGTGTCATGACATTATGGAAAAGAATGGGAAATGAGTAAACTGTTAAAAATCAGAAGTGATGGGAGTGTTAGAAAGGGGAGACCAAGGAGATGAAAAAAGGTCAGTGTGAATGAAATTTTTAATCAAAAAGGTGTGATAATCCAGGAGGGATGACTTCCTGTCAATGATTCATTACTGGCAAGAAGTGAAGCAACTCGGGTAAAATGTCAGTCAGAGAGATCTGATTGTGGGTGGTTTAAAACTGCTTTCTATGGATCATTACATATGACAGTGAGAGACTGAGTGAGACTGAATGAGCTGTTCTCTCCTGATTTCTGGCACTACCTCATCAGAGCAGGTAGAATAGAGCATATTATTATATCTATATCTATCTGTCTACCTATCTGTCTGCCTATCTATCTATCTATCTATCTGTCTATGTATATAATATGCCCTGTTCTAGCTACTAATAAATAAATAAATATATACAGTATATATATAAATATATATAGATGGATAGATAGACAGACAGACAGATAGATGGATAGATAGACAGATAGACAGAAAGATAGATAGATAGACAGACACAACACTCGATTTCAGATACATCATACTATTAATGCACTGCCTTACAGTTAAATTACACAAGTGGAAAAAAGTAATTCCTAGTTCTCATTAAAATAAAAGGGGAGGGAGGGAAGGCAATGATCAACTCACCAAAGGCCTCAAGAATGGTATTAGCCTCAATAATCTGTTGTTCCACCCAGGTTGAGACACCTGAGGTAACAGAGCACAGGTACTGGAGGATAAACTTCGTGGTCTCAGTTTTGCCTGCACCAGATTCTCCTGAGATGACACATGACTGATTTTGGTCAAGCCGCTGTAATGCCACAAAGGAGGACTCAGAGATGGCAAACACATGTGGCTCTTCCTCCAGCAGCTTCTTGCCTTGATACTGGACAATAGCTTCCTGGAACACATATTCAATGGTTTAATGTTATATATTTATATATTAGTCAGTTATTGATATACATCACACACAAACACATAACTGAACTG
>JAGKTI010001673.1:0-30244 GCA_018397915.1 Birgus latro
AGTAGCAAACGAGTAGGATGTCCAGGGATAATAGAGAAAATAAATCGCTTAGGATGATGTGTTGCGAATTTAAATGTGGATGTCCCGAGCGATTTTGAATTTGCTGAATTTGATCAGTAGTAGTGTGATGTTAGACTGACAGATGATGATGCGATATTCACACAAATATCACACAATAATAATAATAATAATAATAATAATAATGTAATGATAAAGGCTCCGATATTCTTGTATGCGTCTGCCCTGGCCTCCTAATGGCGGCTCTCCACGCTCCTCGACCTCTGACAGCCTCCCTATTCAGTCCCTTTTCCCTAATATCACACTCGATGACCTCATCCCAGGTCTGTTCCGGTCTGCATCTCGCAAACCTACCCCCGACGTTCACACCTCTCACATACTCTCCACATTCCCAAACCATCGCAATCTACCTCTCCTCATCACAACACCAATACACTCCAATCCCAATCATCCTCCCAACTTTTCCATCGTAAACCTAGCCTCCCCCCAGACCTCGCATTCAAGGACGCACTTAACATTCACCTAATCATCGTCATTTCTGTACGTCTGAGCCTATGAATATCTCCTTCCTTTACTGCCCAGGTCTCACTACCATACAGTATTACACTCCTAACACATGCTGCACACAAAAAATCCTAAGCACGGAGGGAGAGCCCTCTCATTGTCAGAAGAGGCAACAGCTCCCTCAACTTCCTCCAACCGCTCCTTACCCCAGCCACAGAACTAGCCCACTTCCAGCACACAGTCCCCCAAATAACAAATAACAAAACTCCTCCACACACTCAGCTTTTATACCACCATTAATAATAATAATAATGATGATGATGATGATGCAAAACTTATCTTACAAAGAGTATATTGTCAAAGCTATGATGTGATAAGATAAAGTATGATGAACTGTAACGTGGCCAAGTATGATGCCATGTTCATAAAGAGCGAGACAGCAAGAACGATTCGATACCACCACAAAAATACACTAAAAAACAAAATTCGGTAACCCTTCTTCTTCACCATCCAGCAATCAACGCCTGGCTCAACGGCTCATTCACTCTAACGGCGAAACAAAGACCTAAAGAAAGTGAGAACAAGAGAGTAAGAAAGAGAGTGAGCGAGTGAGATGATGCTGGTGGGGAGCGGAGTATCGCCTTCGCCTGTGCATGTGTTGATGTGCTGTGGTCGTTTTGCCAACTGTTCCGAATCGTGGATGATTAACATGCCTCCTCGCCATTGTTGTCAATCTAGCTGCAAATCAGCTAAACCTAGCTTATTTCAATTCCTCACTAGCGGACAGCCGATTTTTTTTTTTTTTTTTTTTTTGCGGATTTTCATGTAGTATAGCGGATTTCCTAAAGTAATTTATAAATAACTTTCATTCATCAGCAAGAGCACAAATGAGTAACCTATTGAACAAAATTATTATTTAAAGTCTCTGAGGCCAAAATATTTACATAATTTCGTTTACAATTAAAGATGATGCAATATCTTGCGAATACGCGAGTTGCTGTCACAAGTTGCAATTGCACAGTAGGCTACCATGCATCATCTCCAGTGTGGCCAACCTTGTAGGGTTTTTGAGATGGCTAATAGTTTAGATTTCCATGTTCTTTAGGACACTTTGGATAGAGGCTCTGTAATAATACTTATGCGCACATATTATATTATAATGAAGCTTAACTCTCCTTACAAGCCACCATAATTTAAGCTATACCCTAAAAACACGTAAATGCTGTTGACATTCCTGAAACTGAACACGTCCATTAACCGTCCGTCCTGTATGATTGGTCACTGGTGCAGTCTCGCGTGCCACTCCAGTTCCTGGTTGTCCCTTGTTCGAGGTGAGCTCAGCACAAGTACTAGCCTAATTTGAAAAGATGGGCCTACAGTACGCACAAACATAAAGCAAATGTTGGGAAACATTGCCAGAACTGAAAGACTGGCCAAGAGCAATAAGGACTAATTCAAAGAACTTAACTAGCGAATTTAAGGCATATTTAGGGATTTTGAGGAGTCTCTTAGCGGATTCTCGCCAGCCATTTTGACAACACTGCTCCTCACGTCCCCCTCACCAGTCTCCCGCCTCCGTCCACCGTATGCGCTGCCCGTGAGTTAGTTACAAGTTTCTGCCTTTTATTATATTATTGCTGGTATTTTTATCACACCAACAACTTTCTAACCATTAGTGTGGGCTATTTATTATACATGATTGTCAGAATTGTTATAGGCTCTATCAGTTAGCTACTTTTTTGCCATAATCTAACCAGCAACTTTCATAGTACCTACTACGACTGTATAAGCTACCGTTGCGACTGTGCATAGACTATTTCTTCGACTGAATTATTGTGTACAGGTCAAACTATTGCTACAACTGAGTATAAGGTACGCTACCGTTTCTACTATTATTGTGAATAGAGTTCAGCTGTCACTGTAGAAGTAGTGGTGCAACTAGAACTGTGCATAGGGTTAGCTGTGACTGTACTGTATATAGGTTAAGGTTCGCAAAAGTACTGTGCATTGGGTTTAACTGTGACTGTATGGGTTATGGTTCGCAAAAGTGTGCGTGGAATTTTTTGTGACTGTGCATGGCTTATGGATCGCAAAAGTGTGTGTGGAATATACTGTATTTGCGACTGTGTATAGGTTATGGTTCGCAAAAGTACTGTGCAGAGGATTTTACTAAGGCCTTGTGTGGGCAGCAGGGGCCATACGCTCCGGAGTGCTTGACGGGAGAGTCACAGGGAACCTCCAGCATAACCAGTGATTTTCGTATCCTGACATTTAAATATCAGTTGTTTTTCCCCGGTTTGCTCATCCCTTAAAGCCACTAGTAATTCACCGGGTCGGTCAGGATCACTTGATGGTCGTGATCGTCAGCTTTTACCCTCCCGGAAGGGAGCTGAGAGCTCATATAGTCCGATCTAAGGGCAAGGCTGTGACCTTCACACACGGACACACCCATCCCCTTGCTCAAGGGGGACAGTAACCACAACCACCAACTTTGTAAGTGAAACTTCGGAACCTGAGCGAGGCGCGAACTCCCGTCTACCAGATGGCAAGCGAGAACGTTACCACTGAGCCAGCGAGCTATGTGTGTGTGTGTGTGTGTGTGTGTGTTAATATATATATGGAGAGAGAGTTACTTCCTCCTATAAATGACAACGATGATAAAGGAAGAGATAAGAGTGTAATAAAAGTCGTTATCTCGTTAGGGGCGGGCGAGATAAGCGAGTATTGACACTCCCAGGCTCCTATGACTCACTCAGATGAAGAAAATCGTCTGCCTTGGTGTGCTAGGGTTATGCCTGCCATGAAAGGGTTAGTAGAGTGGTATTTCTCTGCCTAACCCTGCCTCACCCCCTGCCTACCTTGCCTTTGCCTCCTTTTGTCTTCTACCCCCCTCTCCCACCTCCGGTCTACCTTCCTCTTCCTCTGCCTTACACCTTGCCTTACCCCATCCTGCCTTACTCTGCCTTCCCCCTAACTTATCCCTCCTCCCCACCTAACCTTGTTTCACCCCTTCCCCTTCCATGCATAACCCTGCCACACCCCACCTCCCCTGCCTCATCCCTCACCCCTTCCTCTCCTGCCTAACCCTGCCTCACCCCCAGGAGGAGCCCTGTGGTGCAGGTAGCTGTGGTGGTGAGTGTGGTGGTGATGGTGGTGGTGATGCTTGGCTACACCCAACACTCCTCACAACACACCCAGGCCCAATGCATCTCAGCGCGCGACACTCTCAGGGGTAGGTTTTATTGCCGTTATTGTTATTTACTATTATTAGTGGTAGGGGTATAGGTAGGTGGTGGCAACCATCATCCAGTCACTTGATGCAGTGCTGCCTGCTTCTTCCTTCACCTTTATCACTCTTTCTGTGTCTGTCCTCTCTCCCTCTTTCTGCCATCTTTCCTGTCACATTTTATTAGTCTTCTTTCCTTTTCTGGTGGCTTTACATTGAGTGGCGAGCCAAATGGTTTCCTGTAAGCCAGGAAACCATTTACAACGCTGGGTGGTAACCATGTAACTAACCCATACGTGTTCCCTACGTGTCAGCAAGTGGGTTGGCCGAGGGTTTGTGCCCCTCCCCGAAAACAAGTAACTCAAAGACAAACCACCCCTTGCGGGATTATGGCGTCTGGCCATAGATAGATAGATAGAATATTGCTATTATGATTGATAGTACTGTTGCTGCAGTTATGGTTATTATCATTTTATTATTCTCATTCTTCTCTCTCTCTCTATATATATATTGTATATGTATATAATACTGTATATATATCTCTCTCAGGCTTAATCAAGGAGACAGTAAGGGAGGAAATAAGAGGATGGGAGGCAAGAGCGAGGAGGGAGGGGGAGAAGGAAAACCTATCCACCCTGCCTACCATCTACATCATCACGCCAACGTATCGCAGGCTGGAGCAGGTTAGTCCCCCCCCCTCTTTCAAGTTATGATATTCTTCCTTTAATACTAAGTTACGATACTGTCCCTTTTACAGTTACAATCAAGATCCAAGGACCATGGATACAATATTCTCCCTCAAATACTACATTCCAGTATTCTCTTTAAACATTGCAAGGTCAATATTCTCCATTTCAACATCGTAAGATCCAGTATTCTCCCTTTAAACATCGTAAGTTCAAATATTCTCCATTTAAACATCTTAAGCTCCAATTTTCTCCCCTTAAACATCGTAAGATCCAACACTGTCCCTTTAAACATCGTTTTTTCCAATATTCTCCCTTTAAACATCGTATTTTCCAATATTCTCCCCTTAAACATCGTATTTTCCAATATTCTCCCTCAAAATGATTCTAAAATAAAATATTTTCTCTTTATTACTAAGTTATTCTCCCTTTTTTTTTTTTTTCTAAGTTCCAATATTCTTCCTCAAAAACAGATTCTAAATGCTGCTCGTCTCCCTTTACCCCAGATTCCAGAATTAACGCGGCTGGCCCAGACCCTAATGAACGTGCCGCGCATCCACTGGTTGGTCGCAGACGACGCCGAGGTGCCCAACCCAGCCGTAGTGGACTATTTGGCTTCAACAGGACTATCCCATAACTACCTTAATAGTACGTGTGTGTGTGTTTATCCAGCCATATGTCTATCTACTTGTCTGTAGTCATCTCTATACATGTCTATATCTATCCATCCATCCATCCACGTCTATCTATCTGTCTATAGCTATCTCTATGTCCACCTGTCGGTATATGTCCATCCAACCATCCGTCTATCGATCTATCTAAACGGGTCCAGAATAGTTCAGTGGTAGCGCTTGCTCTTCACGACCGTATGGCTTGGCAGTTCTATGGCCCATGGGGAGTTCGGGCCCGCACGAAGGTAGCGTATTTCAGGTGAGATGTAAGTTAGCGATCTCTCCAAGGATCTCTCCGCGCCCTGCAGAGTTATACGGTCCACTGGTCCTAGCTTGGGGATTCACGCTTTATGTTTGTCTGTCTATCTCTCTCTCCATCTCCCCGAAGTAACCTATCTGTCTATCTATTGCCAGACGCCACAATCCCGTAAGGGGTGGCCATTTGCCTTTGAGTTATTTGTTTTACGGGGAGGGGCACTAACCCTCCACCAACCCACTTGCTGACATATAGGGAGCACGTATGGTTTGGTTATATGGTTACCACCCTGCGGTGTAAATGGTTTCTTTGCTTACAGGAAACCATTTGGCTTGTCACTCAATGTAAAGCCACCCGTAAAGGAAAGAAAAGTAATAAGAAGTGACAGGAACGATGCGATAAATAGGAAGAGAGGAGGGCAGTTACAGAAAAAGAATGATAAAGTGAGTGGATGATGGTCGCCACCACATACCACCATTTACCCAATAAAGGAATGAAAACCTATATTTACCCGCATAATCAGTTAACGCATCATCATCATGGCTTTTTCTCCTCTCTTCAGCTTATCTAGTGGGGGTCAATCGAAAATAATCACCACCACCACCACCACCACCACCACCACTACTACTACTACTACTACTACTACTACTACTACTACTACTACTACTGCTATACTCTTTTCACTTTAGCCTGGCCTAAAATTGAAATCTCTCCATCTTAACTGCCGAACTGCAACAAAAGATCAATGCTATAATATGATGCTAGTCACGAAGAAGTGCTAAGGAATGTAGTCGTAAGTCTTATTCTGGCTTCGGGGTCTGTGGAATAAGCTTCAAAAATAATAATAAAGCTGCTACATGACAGTACTGTCATACTAACGCTGACGTATGGAAGTGAAGCTTGGACCTTGCTGGAGGGACAGAAGTCAAGAGTGAGACCAGTGGAAATGAGTTCTTTGAGAGGAGCATGTGGAGTCACCTTGCTGGAGGGACAGAAGTCAAGAGTGAGACCAGTGGAAATGAGTTCTTTGAGAGGAGCATGTGGAGTCACATGGAGAGACGACTGACAAATGAGGTGGTGAAGGAGCATCGTGGTGTGGATGTGACAGGAAGCATTAAGAGAAACGCACGGAGATGGTTTGGCCATGTGGAGAGGTTGGAGGGTGAGAGACTGACGAGTAGAGTGTATGTGAGAGAGGGGGAGGGGGAGGCCAAGGATGGGATGGAGTGGAGAGGTACAGTATATGAGAGAGGGGGGTGTGAGCTGGTAGCAGGGCAATGAAATGGCAGGGGACAGGGTGACATGGAGGCAATTTGCTTGTGGCCACCCCTTGCGGAATTGGGGTATCTGGCAATAGATGGATAGAATAATAACAGTGTTGAAATCTGGGGCAAATTATTTGAGAGACAGAGAGAGAGAAAAAAAAGCTGGTGTTGTATAATTTTATGAGGTGCCGGGGTACATTCTCTCTCTCTCTCTCTCTCACACACAGTATAGTCATAAACCCTCTCTTTAATTTAAGCATGACACTGCCTCTCTCAACTCTGTATTATATTCAGCAAGAGGTGATTACAGGAGGATGGGATGGAGAGATGGAGTGGTGAATATGAGTGAGGGTGATGTGATCTGGAGAAAGGGCAGCCTGATTGAGAAAGACAAGGTGGCATGGAGGAAATGTGTTTGTCACCAGCTTTTCCAGAATTAAGGCATCAGGCTGTAGATAAATAGATAGATAGATAGAAAGATAAATGGATAGACAGAAATAGATTAAAAAGACTGACTGATTGATGGTGTACAGACAGACAGACAAACAGATAGATGGATAGATAGATAAACAGATGGATATAGGAACCTGTGTGTATTAATTTCAAATCTCCTCTCCAACCCCCCCAGCCCCAATGCCCAAGAAGTTTGAGAAGCAGGCAGCCAAACCCAAGGGCGTGGCAAACCGCAACGCTGGAATGGATTGGGTGAGGCAACACGCAATGGAGGGCGTCGTCTACTTTGCTGACGATGACAACACCTACAATATCCGCATCTTTGAGGAGGTACCATATCGCTGTAGTTCTGTTTTGTTCGTGAGATTAGCGTAATGAGGATTTGTATAACTTTTTAACTATGATATCCCCATCTTTGAGGAGATACCACATCGTTTGGCCTAACAATGTTATGTATGTAAAATTAGAACCTTACACACTTGTGTTGCTTGTTAACTACAATATTCGCATCTTTGAGGAGGTACGATTTTGCTTGGCCTGTCTTATGTTTGCAGGATTAAGATGCTGAGGATTTGCGTAAGCTGTTAAATGAATTCCATCTAATCTCACTGTCACATGTACAATACTTGCATTGCAAGGCCTAAAAAATGTTATGTTTGTAAGGTTTGTGTGTTGAGGATGTGCATAACTTCTTAAATGGATTCTTCCTTACCCTCAGTGTTGGCAACTTTCATGAGGTAGTACCATGATGCTAGGCCTAGTAATGTTTTGTCTGTAAAATTACGATGTCGAGGAATTGGGTAACTTGTTAACTGCATACCAAACGCAGCTCGGTGATTCAAGCAAATGGTATCGCATTTCCCATATTGTACTTGTCACCTTTTCTTTTTCAATCAACCTAGTCTAACCCAAGTACCCAACCCAACCCACCTCAACCTAACCCACCCCATCCCAGCCTAATACAACCTAACTTCCTTCCAGCACACCCCACCTTCCCTGCCACTAATTAATCCAGCCTAACATAAACTAACATAGCATAAAAGAACTCCATCCAAGCTACAGAAGCATGACCTAACCTAATCTGACCTAACCCAACATAGCACAACACAACACAGCTGAGCCCAAAGCAAGTCAAAGAAAGCTAGATCAGTCCAGTCTAATGTGCCTTGATTTCATATTGTCTTAACTAAGCCTCACCTTCCCTGGCAGATGCGACACACACAGCGAGTCTCCATGTGGCCAGTGGGTTTAGTAACGGAGGCAGGCTTGTCCACTCCGGTGCTGTCCGAGGGGCAGTTCAAGGGATGGTACGATGGGTGGATAGGAGGTCGCAAATTTCCTGTTGATATGGCCGGATTTGCTGTCAGTGTCCAGTATCTGAAACAGGTAATTATTCTGTAATAGTGTGCTTATTTTTACCATACAGCATTACCTTTGACCATTTCACTAACATTGACTTATTTTTCTCATTTTTGTACTTTCTCCCTCTGTCTGTAGATGGGAAAATATTCAAAATTATGATGATGAGGAGGATGGTGGTGGTCATAGGATCAAGTATGAGAAACAGGTGATCATTATACAGTACAGTATACTCATTTGTATACTTCCTAAACTTTTATTGGCAAACATGCTACTTTACTCACTTCAGGTATCTAAATAATAAAGTTGTCACTCTGTGCAACAGTTCTGCTTTTTTGCTTTCCTAATTTTGTTTCTGGAACCACACCACCTGGTGCTGATGAGGAACCTACCTGTGGTGGTGCCATACACCCTGGGCAGGGCAGCTGCAGTGTCCATCCAGAAGGCAGACCTCATATTTCCTTGCACCTCACTGTTGGGAAGGGCCCTGGACCAACCCTGGCAAGGCACTGTCTACCATAAGGGGGTGCCGGAACCCCACACAGTACATGTACTGCATTGTACCTGTAAGACAACCCCACAGAAGCAGTTATTAATTTATGGTTGATGGGTTTGCTCGGCCAGACTGAGGTTCAGCAACAGCAACAACATTCCATCCCACCTGTTACTGTACTAGGAAATAGGGTTATGATGATGATGATGATGTAAAATTTGTCACTACAGATGCCAAATGCAAAGATGCCATTTGTTCCTGGCTATGAAGAGGATGGCTTCCTTAAAAGTTTGAAGATTAAACCAGAAGAAGTAGAGTTCAAGGCAGATGGATGTACCAAGGTGAGCACTACACTCTGTCCACTTTAACCTGGTCTTGAAATGTCATCTCTCCATCTTGAATGCAAAACTAACAAAAGATTAACATTAGAACATAGCACTAGTTATTAGTGAATAAACTCTATGGAAAACAGACAGTCATATTATTGTCTTATTTGGCCATCAAGTTCTAACACAAAAATATAGTACTAGAAGTAAAGAAGTGTAATGGGTAAGCTGTAGCCTAGAGCTGTACTGTATTATTGTCTGATTCTGCCACAAGATATGGTGCTAGTTATGAAGAAGTGCCATTGAGATATGGGAATTAAGCCACAAAAGGCTAAAAATTTCCAGCTTAAGATGGATGAGCGATAATAATGTCTTGTGTTTTACACATTCAGTATGATGATGTCTTTTTTATTTTGTTCAACCTACTGATTGATGATCTTATTTGGCTGTGAAGACAGATTCACCTGGAGGGGATAGATAGCTTTCATGAACCCCTTCACCAGCAAATGACTCTCCTGACCTGAATATAACTGAATGTAGAAACAAGAGCTGGGATTCGAGTGCTCTATCAACCGCACCACCACAGAGGTGGGGGCACTCACCATCCACTCACTTGATGTAGTGCTGCTCTCGGGTCTGCCCTTTCCTCTCCTCTACCCTTCTTTCCTTCAATCCTCTTCTGTCTTTCTTTCCTTCATTCTTTCCTTGTCCTTCTGCCTACAGGTGACTTTACATTTCCTCTTCTGCCTTTCTTTCCTTCATTTTTTCCTCGTCCTTCTGCCTGTGGGTGACTCTACACTGAGTGACAAGCCAAATGGTTTCCTGTACACCGGGAAACCATTTACTACGTTGGGTGGTAACCATATAACCAAATTTTGGCACCTGGTGGTTTAGTGGGTAATTACAGTGCTCCAGTCAGATTGAGCTGGTGAAGGTTTATATCCAAGGGGTGGTTGGGGTTTATTGCTCATGCAGTGCCACTCAGGGATGAGTGAGGCTGGTCACTTTCATCTTAAATGTCAGGACCAACTTGCGTAGCCCCGGGCTTCTATGCTTCTCTGTGGGGCGACATAGGATTGATAATGGATGGATGGATAGAAACAAGAATATACTCTCTAAGGACATCATCATATTGGAGGAGTTATTTATTTTGTTGAATGTATGTTCATTACTAATAATTAGCTTTACTGAGGCAATGTCCACACCAAATGCTTCCTGGTGCATGTGGCTGCAGGTGGAAAATTTTCAGCACTGCAGTCCGTACAAGTGGCCTCACTGGATGTGGGCAAGAACTTCAAAGGGTTACAGTAATGCAAAACTTTAGCATACACCAACTGGCTTTTGGTATGGACGTGGCCTATGGTGTATCCCAGTGTCACAGGATAGCCTCCTATAGCTTAAATAATCTGGATTGTGGTAGCCTAACCTCTGACCCTCCTATCCCTGAAATAGATAACATGGATTGGCTGAGCATTATTATAGTCTGGTATAAGGAACAAAGACTCTGGAGACACCTCTCCCAGTTGTATTGTAACACAGTATTACAGTATATGTCTCAGCAGTACAATAATTGTTGGACACTACACAGGAGACTTGATACCAATACCATTCTTTCTTAGGCATAGCAAACCAAGATGACAAGTTTGGTAACATTCTGCTTATTCCCACATCCATGACCAGGTATCTGAGCAATTTTTGGTGACAGCTTTGTAGTTAATTTCATGCTATGGATGTGCATTAACAGTTTCCTGCATTTTTTTACCAGGTATATGTCTGGCACACTCAGACCAAGAAAAATAAGCCATCAAAGCGAACCCTTCTGGACAAAAAATATGATGCCACCAACCTCAGAGTGTTACAGGAGTCCATGATGTTGGCACTGGCATAGGGGACAGAGCATCACCTGAGGAGTTACTGCACCAAACATCACGATGAAACACACTGGATAAAGTACCGGTATATACTGCATATCATCATCATCACCGCTATCATATATCAGACATTATAATAGACACAATGATGAACTAGACTGAATAAGCAAATACTCCTCTTCATCCTCCTCCTCATCATCACCTATCTGTCTATAGCCAGATGCCTTAATCCAGGAAGGGGCGGCTATTACAGACTGTCTCCTTGTCACTTTGTTCACCGTCATCAGGCTGCCTTCCCTCAAACTCACACCACCCACATACACATAAACATCTCCAACTCATCCTCTTCCCCTCCCTCTTCTCCCTTCCATCTCAGCCACATACATTCTCCTAGTCAGTATCTCATTCTCCATTCTCTTCATATGGTCAAACTATCTCACAGTAATTGTAATACAGTAAGACCTCACTATAACGGACTAATTGGGGCTCAGGCCAATTCGAAATAAGCTATTTTCCGATAAAAGCGACATCCGGACTTACCCCTGCTAATCTGGACTTTTTCCGATATATCAGACATTAGTCCGGATTGCATCGGTGGTTTTCACCACCATTGCAGTACTTTACTGTGTTATACCTTCACTACATTAATCAAATGTTATAATAATACTGTACTGTGCACTGAAAAACATGTCTTTTACTTCTTTTATTGTGGTGAACATAGCTGAAGTTGTCAGGCAGTCCGGAATGCTTTCTGGCTATATCGGACTTTTTCCGATATATAGGAGTTTAGTCCGGTAGCTCCTCGAATCCGATAAAAGCAAATTCCGGTCTACTGAAGTCCGTTATATCGAGGTTTTACTGTACTTCCACAATTTTTGACAGTTACATTACTGATGCAGGTACTGTACCTAGTGAAAACAGAATAAGCCTGGTTTCTAAGTAATGTATCTAACTACACTGTGGGATGCATGCTAATAAAATCTAATAATCAAAGACACCCCATAAATGACCATCAAAATATGGAGGCAAAAATACAACTGAGAAAATGAAATACCGATGGAGGAGTTACTGTAGTGACCATGAAAGCAAAGACATTAGGATACATATCATCATCACCACCCTCATATCATTTATAATTTCACCACCACCACCACATCATCATCATCCATCATCATCATCACCACTGTCATCATCACCATCACCCTTCTTCCCCCTGAAACAGTGAGTGGGTGGGAAGGAACTGGAAACAGGAGTATGACACCATGAAAATAGGAATGCGCACATGAATGGAAGACATCGATTAACACACCAGTTAAGCTTTCATAATTACTGCTTCTACCTCACACACAAACCCCCCATGATTTTTTTTTTTAAAGGAGAAATGAGATGGGTGCCAATAACTTGTCCATTTCTCAACCACTACTCTCACACTGTACTGTGCCTTATGCAGTTTATTCTTGCTGCTACCAAATAACTTTCTTCAGCTTAGAGTGTTTTTGTAGTAAAGTGGTTAATTACGGCTGTATCTCAACCTACAATGCAAAAAGTTTCTCCTAAGCTGAATAAAGTCATCTGAAGACAGCATGAAAAAATAAAAATACTGTATATACCACTGATATGAAACAGTAACGGCAGCTTCAAGGCTACAGAACTGTCTTGCTACTTCAACATGATTTTATATAAATGTAGATAATTCACTATGTCAAGCAGGAATGTTAGGTGGGAGAGAGAGACAGGTTAAAGCTTGAATTCTCTTTTTTCTCTGATGTTTTGAGCTGTACTGTCTGATGGGTTCTGTGTAGCCCAAAATATCAGACAGAATAAAGAATTCAAGCTTTAACCTGTGTCTCCCCCCTACCCTACATTTCCATATTATTTAGCCTCATCTTAAATGTCAGGACCAACCTGCCTAGCCCCGGGCTCATACGCTCCTCATGGGGCAACGTAGGATTGGATGATGGATGGATGAGACTAAATGCAGGGGCTAGACACAGCCTTCAATAACCCCTTCACTACAAGAGATCTTTCAAAAGTGGAATAAAAATCAGTTGCCGGTAGTAAGAATTAAACAAAACTTTACATCATCGGATCAAAAGGGTTAAATATCATCTGCACAGTCGACATCAAATGTCTTGTCACGTTTTTTGCTTCTTTCTCCATGGACTTTTAAAAATCCATCAAGTCTACACCAACTGACACTGTTAACTTATTCAGCAATGTATCAATGTCATTAGTGTAGCTTGCTGCAGTTTTATGTGCCTGATGTTGCAAGTTCATGGAGACGAAAGCAGAACAAGCGACAGGACTGTTTTTCCATTCTTCTGTCAATTTAGCTGTTAATTACTACTACTTGTTATACTTTTACCATTACCAGTACAGTACTTGTTATATTTTTACCAAGACTGTTAACTGAAGGAAATTGACATCCTAGCTTTACAGGTGACTGAACTTTCAGCAGGCTATATTTCTGTACTTCATGCAGACTTAACCCCTTCAATCCAGTGCCATTGTTTATTAATTCATTCTTGTTACTTCCAAACAATATTAGTTGATTTGGGAAGGTCTTCAGACAATGCAGGGGTTAATGAAGGCTATATCTAAACCATCCAGTACAAATAATCTCTCCATAACTGAATAAAAGTGTCAAAAAGTACGAACAAATATATTTAAATTGCAGTGGAAAGTTTAATAAATGTCAAAAATAAAAATATAAATACAGTACATCAATGAACACAATAAATGAATGACTTAATGAACTGGACATTGATTTACAAACAGTCTTATGACAACTAATATTTATCAAGGAAGAATGAGAGACATGGAGAGGTTCAGCATTTTCCTGCCCTAATGCTCCCTGCAGAAACCAATGCAGCCATCAATAAGTTTCCTCTTGTAAATAAAGTTCTGTTTTTGTAGGACGAACAAGAAGCATGGGAATTTGTATACCCCCTTTCTTTGTCCTTCCTGCAAATAGATATCAAGGTTACAAGAGGGATTATACAGGCAGGTCCCATTATTAGTGAGATGTGTTACTGGAGGATTGCTCAGATAACAAAAACTCATATACCAAAGTGATAAGTAGGTCAGCAGAAACTTGTACAACAGGACACATAAGGGAAAAATAGGGTTAGGTTACAGTAACTGTGTGTGGACGCATCACCATATTTGGGTCTAAATTGCCATCATATCATCGATGTCTGATGTAGCAGATGGTTGTATAATGGGACCAGTCTGTAAGCTTATCTGTGAATCTGACCTGTATGGTTCAGCTACATGTGCCTTTAGCAACTCATGTACACATCACTGATTCATGATTATTCACCAAGATCTGTTTTATTATAATTTTGTGAACATTCCATGAACTCTGTACTTGATTTATATGGACTAACAATGCTTTATGTTTTATTTTAATAAAGTATTTTTTTTTTGTCTATCTGTTGCCAGAAACCATAATCTTGTAAAGGGTGGCCACAAACAAATCACCTCCACATCACCCTGTCCCCGGCCATTTCGCTGCCCTCCCCCCAGCTCTGACCCCCCTCTCTCATATACCTCTTCACTCCATCCCTGCATCCCATCCTCGGTTTTTACTGCACCTTAACATTAATGTATTCAGCCACAGATTATTATGTTTATTTTGCATTTTCTGTTACTGCAAAAATTTATTCAGCTTAGGAAAAGTCCCCTTGTAGTGAGAGAAAATGAGAGAGAGAGAATCATAAAACAAGACATACCATACTCTACCCCTTGATCACTTGGCATCCCATCAATCTGCATAAATGATAAACTGACACATAAAATCACAAATTTATTTAATATTGCTCAGATACAGATTACAAAGGAAGTACAGAACACTGCCTGCGCTCTTTGTAACCCCAGCACTTGACGTCAGCATGAGACCAAACACAAAAAACACCCCATAACACTAGACGCAACACTCATTTCCCTTCCTTATGCACCTGACTCGCTCATTACCCATAACCCTGATCTTTTTTCTTTGATCTCTCTCTCTCTTTCTTTATCATCATGGCCTTACACACTTGAGATTAGCATGAAAAACAACACTATAATTTTTCTTATTTACACACCAAACTCACTCGTTACTTTTAACCTTGATCGTTTTCTTTCTTTAATCATGGCTTTCCACACTTGCCATTAGCACTCAAAACAACGCTATAATTTTCCTTCTTTATGAACCTGCCTTGTTTATTAGACATTATACTGATTTTTTTTTTTTTTTTTTTTTAATCATGACCTTAGTTGCCACTGGCCCTAGAAGCAACACTCATTTTTCTTCTTATTGCATCTAACTTCATTTCTCAACTTTCACTTTTAAAGCTAATCATGGCCTACACGCTTGCACTTAGCACTCAAAAAAACACTATTTTTCCTTCTTCATACAACTAACCTGCTAAATCAAAATGGCCGTACTGTCCATTAACTGCAACCTCTTTTTTTTTTTCTTTTTAAGCTTGTGTATTAACAATCATGAGTTGGCCTCTAACATAACTGAACTTAACTCAGTATGACAGTGATGATGATGATGATTATTATTTTACCATACTGTTCTTGCTGCCACCTGATGATATGACTGTTTACAAATGACCCCTAATTTCTTCACCATAATGACATCTTTTGCATTTAGTCTCACTACTGTCAGATAGCTTTCATGTAGGTCAGGAAAGATACCTCATACAGAAAGGGATATAAACTGCTGTCATACACTCTATTTGTAAATCTTTCCTAAGTTGAATTATTATACTGTACACTGTCTGGAAGTGACAAAAATAATACAGTATAAACAAATCTTTACACTAACAGGATTAGTAATTTTTTTTTCTTCTCATTACCCTTAGAGTTTTTCCAGCTTGATAAGATCCCTCACAGTTAAAGGATTACAGGAGCAAATATTTCATGCACAGATGTGTTAGAGATGAGATACACATACACTTCAGTACTACAAGAAATCATCATCCTGCCTCTTTTACCTTTAACCCCTTCAGTTTGGTTGCATATTTAAAATTTTATTTTTGCTATCTTTTCATGACTTTACTCAACTTAGGGCAAAAAATCAAGATGTGAAGGGGTTAATGAGGGGTGGTTTTAAGGGGGTACCAATTATTCACGGATTTTCATTATTAGAGGGGATATGGATGGTTGATTGTACATACCAGCAAAACCATATCTGTACTGTAAATCAGTCACATTAAGTTCCAGCCAGTCAGATACATCTGGAAGCAGAGTCAGAGTTGTTTCATCCCTTCAATCCTGTAATATACTTCGATGATTAATTCTTGCTACCATCAGCTGCATTTATTCAGCCTAGGAGAGACTTTCTAAACTGAAGAGGATAGATACAGCCTTCATTTACCCCTTCACTACAAGAGTTTTCCCTTACGCTGAATAGTACAGTCTGGAGGTAGGAAAAATAAACCATTCTTTACCTCTCCCTCCCCACGCTCTCGATTTCATACCTCCTCCTCCACTTTCTCCAAGCCATACCTTTCCCTCTCCACTCTCTCCATTCCCTAAATTTTCCTTCCCAATCTCTCCATTCCATACCCCTCCACTCTCTCCATTCCCTATCTTTCCCTCCCTGCTCTCTCCATTCCTGAACTCTCCTTCTCCACTCTTTCCATTCCCTAACTCTCCCTCCCCAATCTCTCCATTCCATACCTCTCCCTCTCCACTGTCTCCATTCCCCACCTCTCCCTCTGCAATCTCTCCATTCTCTAACTTTCCCTCCGCACTCTCTGCATTCCCTAAATTTCCCTCCCCACTCTCTCTATTCCCTACCTCTCTCTCTGCACTCTCTCCATGCCTTACCTCAGTTTGTCTTATGGAGTCCCTTCAAACATACGGAACCTGAACCCGCAGGACACCATCACTGACCCTGACTCACTCAGTATGACTGTATACAAATAGGAAATGGTCCAACCTGAGATCAACGAGAACATACAGTGTCATTACTTGATTTTATATGTTTTGTTGTAGGAACATAAAAGCATTAAAAATGCATACCTGATACATTTGGCAGGACAGCCATGGAGTACATTTTTACTATGAACTTGTGCTGTACTGTACTTTGCAAGACTCGAGAACAATTAATTACCACTAGAATCCTCTAAATTCTGTGACATATTTTCTATTTAATCTGTGCTCCCTTCACATAATTTTATTTAATTATGGGGAATCTTCCTGTGAATGAATCAGAAGGAATCTCCACTAAACTTCTCCACCATGAAAGGTTTCCCCATAACAAAATGTAATCATTCGAAGGTACTAAGAATAAAATAAAACAATATATCATCAGAGTGTAAGGGTTCATAGCAATGAGGTGGTGTCTTACTAGTGACAAGAGTCACATTCTCATGGGATTAGGAAAGTTACCAGCACCTCTTCCTCAGTGATATATATTTTGCACATTACACATTAATATTCAATTGTAGACTACTGTGTTTGATCTTTACAATATAGACAATTATACAAATGAACATACATGTGTCATAGGTGGAAATAAACTAGAAAGGAAGAAGTGCTACAAACCTCCTAATTCAACAAGACAATGGGTTAAAGTTAGGGCAATGCAAAATAATACAGCGTTCCCCTTTCAACACTAACTGCAACAATTCCTACTACTGAGCAACATCCAAAACCTACTTCTCATACTAAATTACTAAAACCTTGCATTCAGGATTTTCTTTAATGCAAAAATAAAGAACCAAAGGCAATAAGCAAGTAAAAAGTTGTCCCTCCCAGAGAAAAATGAACAAAGGTGAGCAAAAACCTGAGATTCAGACATGTATCTGGGCATCCCAAAATGAATGGTGCTTGATTTTGTATCCCTTTTCTTCAATTTGTCTGGAAAAGTCAAATTTTTGCATGGCTGAAGCATCTGGCTCTTTCTTTTTGCATAATAATAAGTAAATAAATAAAGATCTGGTCACTTCAGCTTAATCCCTGAATACCATATTTTCTCCAGTTCTTAGCAGATGTTAGAACATTGAGAAATTTCAGTGACTATAACTATCACATAACCCTCTAAATTGTGCACTTCTACAGCGGATAACTGATAGATTTATGTGTAGAAACTTGAACTGTGAATTTTCTACAGGTACAACTACTGCCTACAAAATACAGCATTGTTCTAAAAATTCTGAAAAATGTTCATGCACTCTGTATAACATTTGCAATTTTACTCGTTTGAGGGTAGTGACCTCCCATTGGCATAATTCTGGCTAATATCTAATGAATTTTCTTCAGCTCTAAGAATCCTCTGCCCCGTAAAGAATTAAATCACTACTGCTGTGCAAGCTTTCTGGGCATACGCTACAAATCTTTTCCAAAGAATATATATACTGTATATTTTTTCTGCATTTAAAACATGAAATGGTGGTCTGTCTTCAGAGGGTAGAAGTACAGTCAACAGTACATTTCATTTCTCAGTAATTTTAAACTTTTTCCTAATGTTAATAATCTTTCTTCCATGATAGGGTACAACATTTTCTTTTTTCAATTCACAACCCTTCCTCCAAAATACAACCTATTTCAAATCATTTCTCCCACAGTACAACTTTTTTATTTTTCTCACATCACAACCTTTCTCCCACAATACATTCTTCACTCCAAAATGTCATAGGGCAATAATCTCATTGGTTTAGGAGGCTCCCAAGAACCTTTTCCTTACCAGTTTATATTCTGAAACATGGCATATTTACTGTCCTGCATGTTAATTTCTGTGATCTGTGTTTACATTCATCCACTGCTCTATCATCTCAATCCCACTCTCACTAAAACATGGGGCAGAAGGGATCCAGTAACAGATGATAATAAATAAACATTAAAGGGACTATTAATATGTGAAAAAGCTGCTAAGGAATGGGTGATAGAGCCTCGTAAAGCCACGAGAATCTTGTCCCTAAATCCCTCACTGTAACTCTAATCGTATGCACAATTTCAAGCTGAACACAACCATCCTTCCAAAAAACTCATGTACCCCTGGAAATGTTGGGTGAGAGAGAGACACAAGTTGGGGTTTGAATCCTTTATTTTCTCCAACATTCTGGGCTTCTGTGTAACCTGAAGTGCTGGAGAAAATAAAGAATTCTAGCTCTAACCTCTCTCTCTCCTCCACCCAACATTTCCACTTGTACATAAAGCTCCTACAAATACAGCCAAACAGCACTTTTAACTTCAAAATAAAAATTTGCTCTCCTTACATTAGCCTCAGGAAGCAACATGGGAACCAGGAAGCATTGGATTACCACAGAGAAGCACTTTTGATTATACCTACATATGCCAGGACTATCACAACACATAAGGTCATATGCTAAGAACTTATACTGCGGGGGTACAGCAAGGTCCCAATTTCCATGGAATAATTATGAAATACCTATGGATTTTAGAATTGAGTAGCGTGCATCATGTAAGGCCCATATTCTCGACAGTTAAGGAAGCTCCTTAACACCTCTTCCAAAGCAATTTATCTTGCTTATTATGCCTTATGATCTGTGTAATTTAAATCATCCAAATATCATCATCCTCAGCATAAACAACATACAAATTGATATTAGCTAGCCCAATGCAAGAATAAATTGCCAAGGAAGAGGTGCTAGGAAACTTCCTTAACCATTAAAAATTAGGCCCAATGTGTGCTGTAACATGGGAACAGCAGAGAGGCCAGGTATTGCAGACATGTCAAATGCTTCAGAGATTCTTGTAACAGACTGTGGTTTGCCGTCCTCTTCACAATATGTTAGTCTGTACTCTATGTGGTGCAGGAGGCTTTGTTGCACAATTTCTCTATGATTTACCCTGCAACTGCACCTTAATTCAGATCAAAAACATACAGGAGGATAATGAGGTGTAGTATGCAGAAAAAGTAGGTATGAAAAATGTGTTAAGAAACCTTCAGAGACATTTAGAACACAAGTCATTAGCATATGGCCACAGTACTATAGTATGCTGGAAGACAAACACAACACAGCAACTACAGACCATCACAATCTGGGCAACAACACAATGCTTACACTACACAGACTATTACAAGCACCATATCAAAATATAAAAGGAATATAGAGGAATCACAGTGACAAAGAGATATATGATATTGACCCTTCAGCCCAAGGATGTCTTTCATAATTTATTCCTATGCCATTACCTTTCAGTGATCTTACTTAACTCTGGGCAGACTTTCAGAGATGGATGGATTAAGGGTACATACACGGTAGACCCTCCTTCCAACACACTAACTGGGGGGAAGCCTGACCTGAAAAAGCCGATAATCCGTTATATCTGACGGTTCCCCCTGAGGTGTGATTTCAAGCATGTTTGAAAATAGACGAGTACAAAAACAAATTCTAGTACTAAAAATGAAAACTGAACCCATTCTCACCTACTTGGCCAATAATTTTCCCCTTTTGCAGTTTATTTCTCATCCTTGTCATTGCATTTCTTCATGACACACATATATTGCAACCCACTGCACCCCATTCATTATAGCTGACGGAAGTCTGGTGGCTTCATGTCTTCCATTAAATCCACTATCCAGTCAACTCAGGCATGTTATTTGGAGGTTTAATGTAATTTCACTAATCCCCTTCATGACTAAGGTGCTCTCCTACAAAACTGTCTGGCAGTATGCAGTATACTGCAACAGCTGGCTTGTTCATGCCTGACAAAGTTAGGCAGCAACTCAGGCATGTTATTTGAAGGTTTAATGTAATTTCACTAATCCCCTTCATTACTAAGGTGCTCTCCTACAAAACCGTCTGGCAGTATACAGTATACTGCAACAGCTGGCTTGTTCATGCCTGACAAAGTTAGGCAGCTCTAATATGCACATTACAAGCCACGTTCTAAATGATTTGACGAGAAACTAATGTGCAGGACCAAGGAGCACCATTTTATCAGTGGAGAAATGACCCACCAATACCCAGTGCTTCATGTATGGGTGGAGATGCAGAAGGATGTTTCCTATAGTGAGAAGCACATGTGGAAACTGGAGTATTTGTGAGACTGGAATATAATTACATCCTCAGACTGAAGTGGTTAACTCTGCAGCACAAGCTTCAGAAGGAAGTGTTTTCCCTCACCCTTATTAGTACTTGCCTCTCAGTTAGTCTTGCATCTACCAGATTATTTTATTTAGATTTGGACAGACTTTTGGATATTAATGGGTCTGATGTATTCCTAACTATGGTTTCACTAACAGTTGAATAAAATAACCTGGCAGCGGCAAAAATATAAATAGGAGACGCCAAATTTAACTGATTAATGACTAGTTGACTGTGAGATTATCACTAGTCAGAACATACTTTAGCTTACTGTATTTTATCATTTAGACCTTAAATCACAAGGAACACTGATATGGTTGGTGTTAAAATAAAAAATGATACAAAACTTTCAAAACATTGTCAAAAATTTTCTTCTTTTGCTTTTACCATCCATTTGCAATCTTGAGATGAAGAATTAGTTCTGAGTCACAATATTCAGCACTTTTACTCATATTCTTGTATATATGAGCCTTTCTCTCAGCTCTTCCTTATTCACTTATTTTACACATTTCAGCTCATTATTCTCTTTTTATCGTATCTGTAATTTTTTCATAAGTCATATATTCTGTACGTAGTGAATAATAAGCACTCAATTTGTCCTCAACTCCTTTCCTGTCCAGTCATGAGCACAGAAGCTTAGGATCTGACTACTTAGCAGAGATACAGTATTTAAGGCAAGTGACTAGCTGCTTGCCTCAGCAATAGTATAAAAACAATAAACTCCAACTACCTCTTGAAAGTAATCCCTAATGGACCACATCCAGCTAGCATGAAAACCACTTGACCACAAGCATCCTTTTACTCATACGGTCACCACTCAGTGTGGGAAATGGCCTTCCAAGCTACAACAAGCCACAAATAACATACCAGATACAACTAACTTGGTATGGAAGAGGAACTAAAGAGCCTCCTAAGCTGAAAATAAGAGCCATATTATGGTTACATTACACTGGAGAAAAAAAATAATTGGAGAGCACCTCTTGAACACAGAAAAACTATGTTTGATTCTGAAGACAGCGAGAGGCACTGCTATCAACACTCAACTCTAACTCAAATAGTCTATCTTGGTTAAAAGGCTGTACACAACTGAGAGAAACCCTTCCATTGAACCATTTATACAGTTCTTATAAATTAAGATTCAGCAGCCCATCACAGAGGTGCTGGGTTTACCATAATATTTAATTCCCAGGCAAGTCAGGAATTATGGCACTACCTACAGCCTACAAAATGTAGGACAGGATATGAGCAATACAGTATAGCAAAGCATTAGTGTTCTAATGGTATGATTATTAAATCCTTCAAATACTGTCAACTATTGTACAGCATTACCTTGTGCAATTGGTACATCACTGTCAGAATTTAGCCCTAATGATTTGTTTTAGAAGCAACTACTGTAAAAGAAAGCTAATCCACTCAAGGAATGATGTGTCAGCCAAGTTCAGATGACATGAAAGAGATTAACTGCTAGTGGCTGGCCATCAGCAAAGAACTTTGAGCACACCAGACTACTGAAGTGTACTGGTAGACATTTATGAGCATTATATACTGCAGTATTTCCATGAGCTGATTACCACCATCAGATGTGGTGGGGTGAGTGGTGAGGGTAAATGTTGGTCAGGTGTGCAAGAGTGCTGTCAGGTTGTGAGGCAGTTGCAGATCAGGGTTTGGGTACTGTGGGGTCTCAATCACGCCTGGCCCAAACTTCAACTCGAGGAAATCCCTGACATTATTAGGTGCGGCAGCCAGGACACCGGCAAATGTAATGGCTGCCAGTGGACGCAGGAAGTGCTCCGGGAAGTCAACATCCTGGCGGTGTCCTGTGTTCCAGGCTCCACCGCGGGTCATGGTGCCACCACGAGGGGTGAATGGAAATATGTCCACATGAAGGTGGTTGGCAGTACTGTAGTGCACCCTAAAGAACCCTCCCTCTGCTGCCCGCTGCCACACAAACCCCTCCCCATCTTCAAGAGTCTGCCAACGAGCAGACTTCAAGGCTGGGCAGCGGTCCACATCCGAGGCATATATGCCTATATCAACATCATAGTCCCAAGGTATGATGTCCCCACTGCGCACAGCACCCAGCAGGGACCCCCCCTCCAGCCACCAGCGGGCCCGGCAGCCCTTCAGCACCTGGAAGACATGACGTGCAGTGGCCCTGAGTCCCTCCAGACAGCAGGGTGGGGTCCAGCGGCCTAGGTGCAGGTACTGTGGTGTGTCTTGCACCACTGTTGGGAAGCAGCGAGGAGTGGCTCTGGTACACCCATACCAATGAACATTGCCACCAGAGCTCACCACCTTCTTCACACCCAATGCAGCATACAGTGACACCCGCCGCTCTTCGTCCAGCCCTTCCTTCTTCCAGCGCAGGTGTTCCGTGCTGTACAGCTGTCGTCCCTCCCCCAGCAGCCCTCCTCGCCCCACATGTACCTTCCAGCCCCGTGCAGCACCCTGTATCCCAATGCTGAGAGGTATGGGGCGGGAAAGAGGGTGCGTAAGGGCCAAGAGGTCTTTTGTGCGCAGCAGGAAGGCAGCACGGCCATTGACAGCATCACAGGCCTCACTCTGAGGTGCTGGCGCCACTGTCAGCGTCCAGGCTGCAACCTGGAGGGTGTAGCGGTGACATGTAAGGGGTGTTCCACCCACACCTACTGCTACCACTTGGGCATCACCTCCTTCCAACATGGCCACAAGGTCCTGCAGCTGCCCTGGGGATGACACCCGTGCTCCATCCGGCAGCAACAACACATGTGCTGCGCCGGCAAGCAGCTGATGTAGGCTTGGGCGTGGACGCAACAGGTCTGGGGTGAGGACGATAGAAGATACACGGGGCGGCAGGGCCAGGGGTGGATACACCACCTGATCACTGACCACTGCAGCACGACACACACCACCGCATCCTCTTAACACACTCACCACAGTCTCCACCACGTCGTTGTCAAAAGTCTCAAACTCTCGTACCAGCACCACCAGCCCCGCCAGAGGGTCCTTGGCCTCCCCCCTCCCCTCCCTCACCTCAGCTTCCTCACCTCGGCCATGCCTCCGCCATACACCCTGCCCTGCCTGCCTCACCACCACCACCACTGTACACACAACCACCACCACCACCAACGTCCTCACCTTCCTTACACCCACCATCACTGCCTCCCACCAGTCTTAATTTTGTTACAGGAAACAAGCAAGTGATTCTCTCATCCCTAGCTACAACTTGCAACTGACATACAGTACTCAACACAATTCACATGTTCTAAGCCAGTCTTACTTTATGTTAGAGGAGACGTCAACAATTTTCTCATCCCTGAAGCTATAACTTGTAAAACATAACTCATTATCAAAACTGAATTTCAACTGATCTTCACTGGATTGATGGCTACATCAATCTCACTTACTTGTATCATCATTTACAAAACACTCACAAGTATGAAAGGAAGGAAACTGTATCGCAACTTTGAACCCAGCAATATAAATGATTTGCAGTTACTTAGATACAGTATAACAAAATACAAACTGCTTAATGATTTGATCATGGAAACAAAACAGCACAGACACAAGGAATGACATATTTATATAGGCAATAACCCAATGAAAGAAGACAGTTACTGGGTTTCCTTACGGTACACTCAGTACAGCAGAGGATGGGTGATCACACACAGGTTCACATATACAATGGGTTAGTCACACTGCTTACTTTCACTGCACTGAGGTTAATTATCACTGTTCTAACACTGAATCATCCATGTTCTAAAAATTTTCATTCTGTGCACTGCAGCAGGCTAAACCACTTATACAAGGATGAATGTCAATAGTCTGCCATTCTGTAAGCACACACAACACTGTCTAGCTTCTCCAACAGGGTAACCATTGATTAGTTCATCAAAAGGGTATTGCCAAAAAATTAAAGCTGAATCACTGACTGTTTATTAGTTCATCAAAAGGCGACTGCCATAAAACTATAACTCCATCACTGTCATAATCAATTTACTGGCACTCATGAGTGGCAATATGGCTGCACCAATATATTTCAAAACAAAACATACACCACAAACACACAACAGTTACATTCCTGTTTTATTTGAGAATAAAATCACAAGTGCTCAACATCCCATTCTCACTGAGGTGGGGGGGGGATTCTGGATATGTGACTCACCAACACTACAGTCACTCAAGTGGTCACAAACACTCATTTGAATTGATCTCAGAGATTAAATTTGGAAGTTAAGTATTATAAAACTAATTACCAACACAGCAGTCGCTCAAATTATCATAATCACACACTGACTCAATTTCGAAGCTCAAACTTGGACACACAAACATGCAAGTCAAACTTTGTAAACTTGGTAACAGACATCACTAGTAATTACAATGCAGTACGAAAACTCACATCATTATGTCAGCTTCGCAACATTCAAATTTGGCTGCAAAAGACGGCAGTTACGTATGTCATTGCAAGTTTGGATACAATACTGTACAGAAAATTTAAAACTTTGCACTTCATTACAGTCGTCACAGTGATCGTATAATTCGGTTGAGTACATCAATACACATCCGTATCCTGAGGCAATGCACAAAACCAGAGCATTTTGCATATTTGAGTGTTGAAGATGAGAAGCAATATCTGAGCATTAGGAATTTTTGTAAACTGTATAACCACAATGTGTACGTACGCATTTTGGAAATGAACTACAAATCATTTTTTGTAATGCATAACAATTACTTATATGTATTTTGACAATACACTTAAAATCATTCCTTGTAATATATAACCAGGACTTTTATGTACTTTTGGCAATAATTTACAAAATCACTCTTTGTAACTGATAGGCCCAGCAGCAAGACACGTTTTGATCGCTAGTGAAACCAAAGACCACACTGCCCAAGCTTGATTGTTGGGGTTGCAGGCGCATATGTCGTACTTTGATCATGCGTGAATCAGAAGAGCTACAAAATTACATTTTGTATCCAATAAGAACAGTGATGAAATACTAGCATGACTTGTTTGAATGCAGAGAAATACAAGCACAATGCATTTTGAGAGAGAATGAATCAGAAGAGCATGGCTGAGAGTCGAGGGTCGTCAGGCTGGCAGGAACGTGTGTCATCGGCGTCGCCACACAGCAGGCAACTCATCTCATAGTACTGGTAGTCATCCTCAACCCAGAAGCGGTGTGTGTGGCTAGCAATCACATGGCTGCAACCACCACACACATCTGGGAAACACATGCAGTTAATAATATATTGAAAACAAGCATAACTGTCCCTGGGAGGTACAGTACTACAATGACAGTGATGAGGGGCCAAAAGCCCTGTAGCTGGACTTGCACAACATTCCCAGACAGTTAACAGTATCTACTGTTACTGTATGTACCCTAGTCTAAGTCCAATCTGAAAATGCTACATCTGCATATCTCTTCTACACAACTATGACTCAATCTACAGTACTGTATTCCCTGGGGTAGGCTGGACCTGTTAGACTGGGTTGGCAGCTGGCCTAGAAGAATGACCTCCAAATTCACAACCAAAGCCCTAGTAAGAGTTCATGACAGAAAGGGCACATGACCACTGAGAAAATATGCCCATGCTTGGTCTCTCCTTGTTTCTGGATCCTATCTTACCCCATCCTTAGACATGTAAAGGGCCACAATAACAAATATGATATACGACAGGACTTACGATCATACTGGACCAGCTCCTGTGGTGTGTCCTGGGTGGTCCTGTTGGCCACGGCTAGGGTGTCCTTCTGGCCGCAGCCTCTACACCCTCGCAGGTTGGCCAGGTACGCACCAGAGTCCAGACACACCGTGCCCTTGACGGTGAAAGAGTAAACACTTAATGGGATATTTACTGTGCCAAATTACCACTAACCATTAACCAATTAAGGGACTGCAATGCTGCTCACTGCATACTTGTTTCAAAATAAGAGTTTGAAAAATCAGACATAACCGGTAATGTGAATTAATTTTAATTCATTTTATGTATGGGCTCCATCACAGACCTCTACACCTAAACTGGTACTGTACTGTAGTTCAAAATATTTTTTGCAGTTTGCCAGGATAAATATCATCATCATCATCATCCAAACCTCCTTTCCCACCCTAGGGCAGGGTGAGGATAAACACTTAAAAAATATACATATATATATATCAGTCCACATAGATATGTAGGTTGTCTCATGGACAGTTTGTTTCATTTTTGAAGGCTCCAACATGCGTGCATGCATTGGCCTTGTCACCTAATGAGGTCTCTCCATGCTGCTCAATCTCTGACGGCTTCCCTATTCAGTTCCTTATCTCTGAGGACAGTATAGAAATTAAATCTTCATACTGTGGCCTGCAAGGTGTGAAACTATCCTACTAATCATTCAGCCACAAGGCATGTCAATTGAACGAGTGAACTAGATGCCACCTGATTTAGCCCATATTCAAGTCACTTTGGACTGTCACCTAAGCCAGATATTAGTACAATGTACAATTATAACCCGTTTGAGGTGAACTCTAAGAATCCATGAATTAATGGTTAAGTACTGAATAATAATAAACAATCTGTTAAACAATCTTAAGTAAAAGTGCTCAAACTACCGCAAACTGTGGTATAATTTAAAACAGGTAGTAAAGTACACTGAAGTTCACCAGAAACAATTCCTTCCCAATACTGCCAGACCGCAGGACATTACACTACACTGGTGACCATGCATCATACAGTAAGTCTCTAGATATCCTCACTCAACTCACTCTGTCTGGGTATTCCTCCTTAACACACTCGTGACACATCCTCTCGGATCACATGCTGACTCCTCACAACAAGAGTCTGCAAAAACAGCACAGAACACAGTAAGCTAAACAGAAGTGTTGTTATGCTGAAGATGATGCATTACAGCTATGGTAATTCCTCTCAATCAATTATATACCATAGACAGGGAACAGGAGAAATCACTACAAATAACACTTTAAGTCATGTCATCAGACTGATTAATTACATTTATACTGGCAATCTAACAGTGATTAAAAGTATATGATAATATACACTCAACCCATTCAATACACAGGGTCTCTCCTAAGGTAAGTAAAACTGTTTGGTGACAGCCAAGGCAAAATACAAATGGGGTGCCATTATACTAAAGAAGCTAAGAAAGGTTGTACACACTGGGGGGGTGGGGAAGTATTGTTACAAATTTAAGTGGTTAGTGGGGGCACTCACCAACCATTCACTTAATGTAGTGCTGCTCTCGGGTGGCTGCCCTTTCCTCTCTTCCTCCTTTTCATACTTCCTCTTCTGTCTTTCTTTCCTGCATTCTTTCCTCCTCCTCCTCCTATCTACGGGTGACTCTACACTAAGTGACAAGCCAAATGGTTTCCTGAACACCAGGAAACCATTTAGCCTACTATGCCGGGTAGTAACCTTATAAGCAAATTATGGTACCTGGGGTTTAGTGGGCAATTAAGGCACTCTAATTGGACTGAGCAGGTGCAGATTTATAACCAAGGGGTGGCTGGGATTTACTGCTCATGTAATGCCACTCACGGATGAGTGAGGCTGGTCACTCTCATCTTAAATGTCAGGACCAACTAGCCTAGCCCCAGGCTCCTACGCTCTTCATGGGGTAACACTGGATTAGATTATGAATGAATGTTACAAATTTAGTGGAAAATAAAGTGATACATAAAAAGAAAGGTTTGATGCAAGGCCCATATTCCCTATACTTTTAAAGTAGACTAAACACTTTTGCTCTAACCACAATTTCTCCACGCATAATTCTACAGCCGTCTTCTTTGACATCTTGCATACATTCATGTTTACCAACCCTAATGACAGAGCTGAAATGTTCAGCAGAAACTCACTGGCCATTTTGTAACAATACTTTTTTTTTTTCAACTGCTTATATATGGTACCACAGATCATCTACTCACAGACATTGGATGAAGCCAAAGGAATGCTTGCAATGAAGAGATCATAACAATCATTATATGTAGTATGTATGTAGTAAGTACAAGACACTAAATACCATATAGTTCAAAACATCAGGTATGACTACAATTCTAAATTATTTCCACGGTACAACAAACAAGACTAAGAAGACTTAAAGGCTGCAGATAAATTGTATGTGCAGGAAATGGAGAATGAGATTGTCTTCAAGTAGTTAGGTACTGTGGTGTGACATGCAAGGATGGAAGTTTAGAGAAAAAAGTATATGAAAGGCTAAAGCAAGGAAGAAACATTGCTGGTTCATTGAGAGTTGTGATATGGAATAAGGAGGTAAGCATGGCTGTGAAAAAAAAATGAAAAAAATATAAAAATAAAAATAAAAAGTTGCTGCATGACAGTACTGTGAACCCTACTTGACAATTGTGAGTGAAGCCTGGACCTGGATGAAAGGAAAGCATATAAATCGAGTAAGAGCAGTGAAAATAAGTTTACTGAAAAGAATATGTGAAGTCACACAAAGAAACAGATAAACAGAGACGGAAGTGATGGAGTAGCCTACAGCTGGGTTGATGTGGCTGTGCTAGAAAGGATCCACAGGAATACTATGAGATGGTTTAGTGATGTGGAGAGGATGGAGAATGAAATCTGAATAACTGACATGAAGAGTGTATGTGAATGAGGTGGAGAAGGAGGAGGGGGAGACCACAAATGAGGGGAGATGGGGTGGAGAGATACAGTATATGGGACAGGGTGTAAAGTGGAGAAACGGCAGCCTGATGATGCCTTTTGTGGTCACCCCTTATGAGATGAAGCGATCTGGTAACTGAAAGGCTTTACTTACACATACACATGTATACACATTAATTACATTGGGCTGTGACATGGCTGATATTCCATCATAATCACAACGTACTGTAATACAGTATAAATCTTCTGTCACATGAAAGAACCAAGAGGTATGGAATATTAAAATTCATACTTTCAGCAAAAGACAGACAATTGTTTTCAGATGTCTAACTACATTATAAAAAAAGAAAAAAAAATGAATGTAACAAGGAAAAACAACAAACTCAAAGACAAACAGTCACTCCTTACAGGATTTTGGCATCTGGCTTAAACACCAGTATATATGTATATATATATA
>JAGKTI010001673.1:39775-66394 GCA_018397915.1 Birgus latro
TGGGAGACATGTTATGTGCCGGAGGTGGGGCTGGAGTTAGCTCGGTTGCTAGAGTGAGAAGTGGTTGGAAGAAGTTCAGGGAGCTGTTGCCTCTCCTGACATTGAGAGGACTCTCCTTACGTGCTAAGGGGTCTTTGTATGCAGCATGTGTTAGGAGTGTGATGCTGTATGGTAGTGAGACCTGGGCAGTAAAGGAAGAGGATATTCGCAGGTTTAAACGTACAGAAATGACAATGATTAGGTGGATGTGCAGTGCGTCCCTGCGTGCAAGGCCTGGGGGGGCTGGGTTTACGATAGAAGAGTTGAGAGGTAGGATGGGACTGGAGTGTATTGGTGTTGTGATGAGGAGAGGTAGGCTGAGGTGGTTTGGACATGTGGAGAGGATGGGGGATGATAATTGGGTGCAGAGGGTGAGAAGTGTTAATATTGGGGGAGGGGTTGGGAGGGGTAGACCGAGAAAGACATGGGACGAGGTCATTAAATGTGACTTAAGGGTTAAGGGACTGAATAGGGAGGCTGCCAGAGATCGAGCAGCGTGGAGAGCCGCCATTAGGTGACCAAGGCCGACACATGCAAGCATGTTGGAGCCTTCAAAAACGAAACAAAACGAAAATGAAACGAACTATATTATTGATAGAATGTTACAGTAACATAATTATTTTGTAGTTCTGGTAGGTAAGTGTTGATTTATTGAGACAGCAGGTGAAAATCAGTCTTATTGGTGAGTATGTGATAAATTTTTGTTTAGTATTTCCATCTGTTTCCATAATTTATTAGCTATTGATTGTGAACTTCAAAGATGTTTGATCTCTTGGTCACATCTCAAATCTGTGTAATCATCCAGATAATATCCCTGTCCTTGTGGTACCCCACAGGCCAGACAAGGATGGGGAAGATTATGGTGGTGGCAACAGCAACAACAAAAGGAACCAGTTTGAATATAGGTAATTTAGGCTATACAACCATCCTTTCCTTCAGGGATCAGATAAGGGCGGGGAAGGTAAGGGAGGCGAGGAGGAAGAAGAGAGGCGTTTTGACCCAAGTGGCTATGACCGTGACCTGGTGGAGATGTTGGAGCGGGACATTGTACAGAAGAACCCAAGTATCCGATGGAGTGACATTGCAGACCTGCATGAAGCCAAGCGTCTGTTGGAGGAGGCTGTTGTGTTGCCCATGTTGATGCCAGACTTCTTCAAGGTTGGTATGTGCAGGGAAGGAGAGAGAAGGAAAGAGAAGAAAGTTTGGGAGGAGGATGAGGGAAGGGCAAGGTTAGGTAGAAAGAGGTGGTGGAAGGGGAGAGAGAAGAATGAGTGATGAGGAAAGAAAAAAAGACAGGGAGGAGGAAATAGGAAAATAAGATAGGAGGGAAAAGGGGAGGCGGGGAAGTAGAGGTACATAGCCTAATTATCAAGTAGGGTGTCTGTTGTCCTGCTGGAACCCAAACAAGCATTAAAGGAGGCAGGTGTGTGTGACCATTTTGATAGCCAGCTCCTTCAAGGTTGGTGTGGGCTGTGGTTTGTGGGCTGGTTAACCAATTTTTTTGAGCGATGTTTTTCATGTGTGCTTGCTGCCACCAGTTGATTTTATTCAACTTAGGAAAGGCCTGATACTGAAGGGGTTAATGAAGGCTACGTCTAATCTCTCCACTTTAAAGTCTTCAAACCTGAATAAAACTGTCTCGTGTTGGTTAGTTCTCCCTTGGTCTGCATAAAGAACCATTAAATCGCATAACCCATCGAGAAATAGTGATACACTTTAGTATTTTTGTCTGGTTAACACTAGATTTAATTCAGGTAAGGGAGTTTTTTTTCATCTTTGTTTTATCATTATATATATTTGTTTTATGTCTTTTTCATGTTGCATGGGTTAGGCAGGTTCATGTGATTGCATTCGTCCACCTAGCTTAAAATTTTCTGCACAAGCTCTCTAATAGTACCTTTAGAGTGAAGGTTGGCATACACCACTTTGTCCCATGGTCTGCATCTCCTTTAATTGCTTCTTACTGTAGTGAGACTGGTCACTCTCATCTTCAATATAAGGACCAGTTTGCCTAGCCCCGGGTTCCTTCGCTCCTCATGGGGCAACATAGGATTGGATGATGAATGAATGAATGACCTATAGTAATTGTACACCTCCAAATCCAACTCCTTTGGTCCATCCTTTCAGCATTTCTAAATCATCTCATTCTCCTTTCTACTTTGTTCCTGGTGCTTTCCGCTCCAGTTGCCTTGTCTTCTTGTCCACAGGGCATTCGCCGACCATGGAAGGGTGTACTGATGGTTGGACCACCTGGCACTGGCAAGACCATGCTGGCCAAGGCGGTGGCCACTGAGTGTGGCACAACATTCTTCAATGTGTCATCGTCCACCCTCACATCAAAGTACCGCGGAGAGTCAGAAAAACTTGTCAGGCTCTTGTTTGAAATGGTGGGTTTGGGTTTCTGTCTTGGTTTTTTTTTTTTTTTTTTTTTTTGTAATGCCTCCCCCACTCTCTTTATTGGTGGGAAATGGCCCTGTGGATTTATGATGATGATGATGATGATGATGCCTGATTATTTTATTCATGTTGAGCAGTGAGAATAGTCCTTCAGATCTGTTTAGTGTTTTGAGCTGCGTTTGGTTTGGTTGTGTATCCATGTATTGTAAACTTCTCTTGATGTCAAAGTTTTTTTTTTTTTTTTTAAACTAGTCTCTAAATTTTGAGAGGGGAAAGTGTTCTATTATGAATATTATACCATGAAAGGGATGCCTACCATTTACTTACTCATTACAGTGATGCCTTCAGGTCACTGTACTGAGTGACAGGCCAATTGGTTTACTGTATCCCAAGACACCATGTACTGTCTTGGGTGGTAACATTCTAACCAGATGACTCGTAGTGGTCTAGTGGGTGAAGGCATTCCAGGCAGATGGGGCCGACAAGGGTTTACATCCAAGCAGTGGTTAGGGTTGATGGTTCACATGATGCCACTTGAAGGTAAGAGAGACTTATCACTCTCGTCTTAATTATTAGGACTGAGTAGCCAAGCCCTGGATCCCTTTACCCCAGAAAGAGCAGGAAAAGATTGGTGATAGATGGATGGATGGGTGGATGGATGTTGTACCAGTAGCTAGTGTTTATTGGTTATTGGTAAAATGTTAACTGTTGTGCTTCTTTCTTTCTCACAGTGTTTGGATTTGTTGAAATTGTAGATTAAAAGATATATTTGTGACAGTCTCCTGTATTTTGTTGACACCAGGCTGACAGTAACATGAAAAAGACATACTGGCTTACTAGTATTTTGTTAGTTATGTCCTGATGACCCTGTGATAAACTCTACAAGTTTCATTTGTGATCAGTAATACTTATGTTATCAGAGGGTGGGATAGGTCATATAAAAGTACAGTATACCTTTTATTAAGACACCTACATCCCTCATTTCCCTTTTCTTATTTAAAAGTGCACAGAGCCTGGTAGACAAATAGAATACCACACTTGTGTTGCTTCTGCTGTGGTGCTTCATCCAGAAAGGCTGAGGTTCAAGTCGTCATGTTTAATTTGCCATTCAGTCCATTACTGTTGGCCTTATTGACTCTTTTTATCCCCCAGGCAAGATTCTATGCACCAAGCACAATATTTGTTGATGAGATTGACTCCCTGTGTTCACGTCGAGGGTCCGAGTCAGAACATGAGGCCTCGCGACGAGTCAAGTCAGAGCTGCTCATGCAGATGGATGGCATACAGTCAACAGAGTGAGTATACAATTTAAACTTGAGCTCCTTAACTACAAGAGATCTTCCCCAGGCATAGTAAATTTAGATTAAAATAGAAACAAACTTATATAGATTTGTGCAGTTGGAAGTACTGAGTGAAGTGCATGAGCATAGAAATATAACAGTATAGTAAAGTACACAGATTGTGCAGATAGTGCAGCTCGGGAGGTGGAGCCAGGATTCCAGGGGCTTGAAAAGTGTGTGAATGATTGTGGTCCATTTCACTGGGCATGCTGTCAGTAGTTCAACCACTTGTGTACATTCTTTTTTCATGGTTGTGAACAGAGCCTAACTCCATTTTTTAGTGGAAAGAAGGTAAGGATGGTGATGATGATAAAGAAAAAGGGAAAGGAAGTTATTATATTGTATACCAGTATTGTATTAGATATACTGTATTACAATTTTTTTCTTACCACAGATGCATTATTGTATAGTAAATAGGGAGAATTTGGTGATTTAGCCTTATAGGTTGCTGTTTTCTTGTAAATTAGTATGAACTTATTATAAAAACCACCTTGAAAAAAGCCATATAAAAGAGGACTTTTGTATTAATACAGTGTCAGCTAGAGAGACAGAAAGCAACCTGCCAGTAATTAACCACAGCCACATCATCTACTTCTACTTCCCCCCCCCCCCACACACACACCAGTTCTGAGGAGCCAAAGGTTGTGATGGTTCTGGCGGCAACAAACTTCCCGTGGGACATTGACGAGGCTCTCAGGAGGCGGCTGGAGAAGAGGATCTACATTCCACTTCCTAACAGTTAGTATTGCACCGGTTTTGTTAGTTTTATGGTTGTCTGGACTTGAGACTTGGCACCTTGTAATGGGTAATATGGACTCTACAGTTACTAGTTTTCTTCTTATAATCATGAAATACAGGGAGAGACCTGAAGGATGTTTGTAATGTTTATATACCTATGCAACAGTATTATGTAAAAATTTGTGCTAGTGTGTGAAGTTGTTCATCTAAGCATCACTATGACATGTAGAATACATTTTTACATGTGTGTGTCTCCAGGGGAAGGTCGTGAAGCGCTGCTGTCCATCAACCTGCGGGAAGTGAAGACCGAGGAAAACCTCAACCTCAGCCAAATAGCCACCATGTTGGATGGGTACTCAGGAGCAGATATCACCAACGTATGCAGGTACGAGTCTTGTCAAGCACTTCCATGAGTTAGCAGTCATTAGCAATTCGTTGACTGTTCATTCAATTTTTTAATTATCCAAGTCTTGTTTGCTGAAGAAGGAGATGCTCTTAGAATTCAGACTGTTGTCCTGATTAATGGGGAACTTTGCCCTGCAATATACAGTGGATTACCTTTTATGGTACCTCTGTATGGAATGGATGACGGTGCTGCAGTGTAGCCGACTTGTACTGGAGTTTAGGGATGATGTTGTAATAGACTGTTCGTCATCATCTGAACTGTTTTCCCATGTAAGCATGTGGCTGAGAGACCTCGAGCAAGGCTGTTTAATTTTATTCAGGACATGCGTGAGAAAAAAAGTCGAGTATAATTATGGGTCCTCTTAATCTGCCATGTATGACATGTAGCAGTATGTTGGGTGCCCACCGTCCACCCACTGAATGTTGTGTTATCTTCAGGTGGCTCTTCACTTTGATGGCAAGTCATGTGGGTTCTTGTAATCCAGGAAGCCATTTATTATTTTGGCTGTAACCATATACCCAATAGACAAATTCCTGGTTATTGGGTGGGCTGAGACACTCAAACTGGATGTGGCCCATAAGTTTCTACATCTAAAGGGTGAGTGGGGTTTATTTCTCACTTAATGCTACTCAGGGGAAGACAGCTGGTTACTTCTCTTTAATGTCCAGCCCTGTTCCCCTGTGCTCCTGGTGGGGCAGTAAAGGAGAAGATTGTAACTGATGAGTAAAAGGTAAAGGTGGGGCAGATGTCATAAAGTACTTAGCTATGGTGTTTATCTTAATAACTTAGAGGCTTTTGAACCTGTAATGGGTTATTCCTCCACTACTGCAAGGCCACTGCATGATCCAAGTGATTACAGTTACCTCCCATTGATGTTACCATAGGTATCTGTTTTACCTACCAGTAGACAAATACCTGAGTTCAATGGCACAGGTGTTTTTACAAGGATTTGAACCCTGGGTGATAATGTATCAGTATCTGCAGCTGGCAGCACAACTACTCAGCTACCATTGGGTACTTAAGTGGTTAGTAACATATACAGTAGCTTCAAAGTGACTCAGTCATGGTCATTATCCATCTGAGTGCTTTTCAGGAGACATCATGGCATACGTTTAAAACAACCAACACTAACAAACTGTGCCATGACAGGGATGCCTCCATGATGTCAATGCGTCGTAAGATTGCTGGGCTGAGACCGGAGGAGATACGAGCCCTGCCCAAGGAGGAGTTGGATTTGCCAGTGACGCAGGAGGACTTCCACCAGGCCATTGCAAAGTGCAACAAGTCCGTCTCGCAGGAAGATCTCGACAAGTACCAGAGCTGGATGAGGGAGTTTGGGGCATCTTAGGACAATGTACATTGCAAATTTAGAACATGGACAGGTGCTGGAGATGGATACCCTCCCATGGTGACAGCGATTTAACTGGACAGCTGTTCACTGTTCAGTTATATAATGTTCCTCAGTTCCTTATCGCCCCAAAGGAGGATGGTGTAAGAGCATCATCACCTTTCAGTTCACCGGGTTCATGTTAAAATGAGTTTAGGGCCCTAACTGTAGGATGGCCTTGGAGGTTTGTGTCACAAATTTGTTGAGGTCTTGTATCATATACAGTATAGTCTTGCATAAATCTTACTAATTCACTGAGAGGTAGAATGAAGGTTCAGTTTGTCTGGAGAATTTTAGAGCAGTAGCCATATTTTGATTAATAATTATGTGTGTTCTCATAGTATAAGTATTTAGTTTTTCTGCAAATGTTTATGCTTGTTACATTATTATTATTATTATATTTTTTTTCATTCATTCATTATCCAATCCTGTGTCGCCCCACAGAGGAGCGTAGGAGCCCAGGGCTAGGCAAGTTGGTCCTGACGTTTAAGATGAGAGCTAATAATAATTCCAAAACTTTGCAGAACAGTATTGATGTATGTAATTTAATATATTCCTTGGCATTTAGTAAGTTTCCTTCAGTTTAAAAGTACCAACTTTGGAAGCTTGCTAGTCATCCTCGGATAGCCCTTTTGAGGAGTAGGGAAACTACATTAGTAATGTAAGCAGGCATCTCTTCTCTTCCAGTCACTGACACAGGCATCGCCTTTTATGAGATGTGTATTCTGAGCTGAATAAAAATGTTTTGTGATAAAAAGAAGTGGATGGATAAAATGAAAGGTCATCATACTCAATGAGTTTGTTGCAATGCTTCTAACTCCTTAATGACGAGTCTCTCAGGCTGAATTCATTCATCCGACAGAAATAACAAATAAATTATTGTGCTGAAGTGATTGAAAAAAAGTTAATGGCATTCCTCAGTATCTGAATGGTTACTGAAGGTTGACCAGATTTGATATCACATACCACAAAAAGTTGCATTGTCTCCCACCGTGACAGTTATCAGTATGGTGAATGGATGGGAGATCTGTTAAGAGTAAAACCAGAAGACATAATCAAATTGAGTGAATGAGAGTTATTGTTGAATGCAGAGTTGTTGTTGTTGGTATCGTTGTTAGAGAAGTGAATTAATGGGCACCTTATTGTTTTGGTAAAATAATGCATCTTAAGATACATGTCTGCATACAAGTTTCCCAGTCTTTGAAATATTAATCTCCAGTTGTTTGATGCAAAGGGTATTGTATGTTTATGAGATACCTGGTGCTGGAGAGAGAGATGCTTAATGTGGTGACTCTGATATAACCAAGCATCTCCTGTGCCTGGCTATACAGACATCCCTGAACTCCCTCTCTACCCCTAGAAAGGAGGGTGTTGGAGTGCTGGAAAAGGGCAGTTCAGCCAGCAGTCTACTGAGTTTACATTTCATATGAACCTGGGGCTGCAACCATTACATGAGATGCAGAAATATTCAGCTCCAACTGTATAGTGCAAAGTGTATTGTATACTGTATTTATGAATGACACTGCTGCACTGTACGTTGTTTTTATGTAAAGAGCTGTACAGTTGGTTAATGGTGACATGTCTGTTTATATTGTAATTGCAAATTATACTTAACATAGACAGTACTCACCTTGTTTTACAGCAATACAGTCAACTCCTTCAGTCTGATGGTGTGTAACTTTTGTTTATTCTTGCTTCAGCTAGGATTTAATTCATTGTATGAGAGCCACCTAATACTGAGAAAGGAAAATGAAGGCTGTATTTAACCCAAGTTAGAACAGGCTCCCAGAAGCTGTATCAGTATCTGGAGGGAGCTAAATATAAATAAGTAAATAAGTCACTGGATTGAAGAAGTTAATGAAAGCTGGAGTAAATGATTGAGGCAAAGGCATTCCAGGTAGGTAAGAAAAGGGTTGGAGTGTTTAGGCAAAGAATGAAAACAAAAAGAGATTACTGGTATTTCTGTATGTGTGAATGTTTGTTTTGTGGCTGAACAAAATTGTAATACAGTCCATCATTCCTGTAGCCAAACTAACATAGGAGTGATTATTCATGAACTTCAGGATTAAGATTTTTATACTTTTTTTATATGCATTCATTGTTTACTTCTTAATAGTTTCATATAATCTTCAGTAGTTTCAAATTATTACTGTTATAGGTTTTGGTGCTCAAAGTATAGCATATTGGTTTGGGGTGAAGTAAGCTTTCTGTAATCAGTGCAGTAGATGTCTGGATCATAGCTGTACAGTCAAAGAGAAAACTATCTTCCCAGTTCCCTCCAAAGAAAATTTACAACTGGCAAAGTAAAATGAAAACCTTATCTCTAGTGATGTGTGTTTCAGATGGTTCATTTTTTTCCATTGTGCATTCACCAGACTTGGGAAGATACTTGTGTCTCTGTCTGTGCAATATATTTATAATCTGAGTGCCTTGCATTTACATGTATTGTTAACTGATACTGGCATCAGGAAAATGAACACCAAGATAGGAAGGACCTTTACTTTAATAATGTTTCACTTCACAGGCTTTAATTTGGCAAAACCTTGAGGTGAATTGTAAATACTGTATATGCCTTTCCCAACTTGATTTTTTTTTCTTAAATTTGTCCAGTGATAAGAATTCTCCAATGTAATGCTGTTAATGAACAGTATTTTATGTAATTTGCTGTACAAGTATTTTCCATTGTTCAGTCTTTTCCAGTTCTAGCAGTAGATGGTACTAAACAGAATTACAGCGCATGCATCATTGTACAACCATCTCCACTTATAAGTACTACATGGAGTGGTGTGTTGAAGGTCCTCTGTGAGAATACTGTAGTGTGATTGGAGGCCGGTCAGTGCAAAGCACCAACCGACCTCCAATTACACTACCAGCCTCCACAGTAAGTTAGCGCTCAGTAGTGGTGGGAAAAAGCCAGCGTTAAATTTGGGAGCATGTGATAAAACCATAGGAGGAGGCATTCTAGGTAAAAAAGTTACTTCATAGCCCCTTCCCAGTGTGCAACCAGTCTTATCAATGGTTGTGTTTTTTTGGCCTTCAGGGTCAATAAAGGCCATTTCAGAATTTGATTTTCTTAAAAGTCCACAAAGAATAAAAATTCTAGGACAAGGTATAAAGCAAAAAATGTTCCTCGCCCCCCAAAAATGGTGGGGTGGATATCATTAGATTTGACACTGAAGGTCAAACAAGGTCGTAATAATGAATAAAGCCAGAGGTTACCTGTAACAAAAAGTGGACGCAGAGAGGTTGTGTGTCAAATGCAAATGTTCTGACAGTGACCATCATCTTCATGTGCTAGGGTGGTACAACAGTTTGTACTGTCTGGCCATCAACAAATAAACAAACTAATAATCATGAAGTGAATCTGAAAAACTAAGAGTTTTTCATAAAATGGTCTAAGTAAGTACTGTACTAAGTAGATTACTACTCCACATATGGGACAGTTTAATTTGCAACTTTTGTTTTTAATTTCTGGGAGTTACAAGTAGAATAAGCGTAATGATGTGAGTGCTGTCTGGCCTCCGGGTTCCACATGTGAAATGTATTGGCCTCTTAAACTTTTTTTAATTATTATTTTTTTTTATACCTTGAGTCTGCTGTGTTAGAACAACTGCATTACAGTGGTCAGACCACTGAAGATATAAGACATACATACATCGATGCCACATAAGACCTCCGATGAACAACTCTCAGTAGTACTAATAAGTTGAGGATTGTGGCATTTTTTCCCCAGTAATTTATAGTTGATACTGTACCAACAAAATCATTTTACTACCTTTATAGCTAGGATTGCCCAGTTATGGCTTCATTAAGTATATATAGCAGGAAGAGAGCTTTAATAATCTCTGTATACATTAATGTACAAGTCAGCTCACCTATCAATGATCTTTTTACTTATAGGTCACTAATTTGTCCGAAAATTATCTTATACCTGTACTCATTGCTTCTGAATTTAGCTTTAACTAAATTAAGACCAGTATAATAATGTCTGTGTCTGAATAAATACTGTCTTCACATTTCAGGTTATATTAATGTCCTTAAATTAATGTATGTCTTCTAGTGCAGGATCTTGTCAGAAAATACCATTACAGTTGTGGGGTAACTAATTAGTAATCCATAAAGTTACTAATGTCATTTTGGAACACACTTTCTATGACAGCAGTAGTGCATAAGATGATTAAGAGGGTAAATGGATGGTACTACAATGAGTGGAATGTTGCTACAATGTTGATAACTTGCCACACAGTTGTGCTTAGTCAATCTCAGCCACAAGTAAGGTGAGTCAAAGTCCAACCTTAGACTCTCGAATTGTTACAAATCTTATTAACATCTTGGATTTCTTCCCTCCCCCGCCCAACAGCTTCCAGTAAATGAAAAAAAAAAAAGTTTTTGGCTTTTGGTTTGGTTTTCAATCTATAAAAAAACATCATCCTGTACCATATCCATCTTTAGTATGGGGATTCCTTAAGAGGAAGCATGGTATTATTCTTTAGTATGTATGCCCGTATACTCAGACTTGTACGAAATAAACTAGACTGCCAATTCATTAGCAGAAGCATCTCAATCCCTTTTTTGCACCCAAGGATGTGATGAGCTATGGTCCAGAGCAAGAAAAAACTTGCTGGAGGGAAAAATATCGACAGTATGCTAAATCAATTAGTCATACTCATTCAACACCCATGCTCCCAGAATCCAGACTCCACCTCATAGGCATAACCATCCACATTTCTGTGATATCAAGAGAATTAACTATGATGACTTGAGAGGAGCATGTGGAGTGACATGGAGGGACAGGTTGACGAATGAAGTGAAGGAACGTTGTGGGATGGATGTGGATGTGGTTGAGAAAATTAGGAGAAATACACTGAGGTGGTTTGGACATGTGGAGAGAATGGAGAATGAAAGACTGACTAAGAGGGTGTACGTAGGAGAAGTGGAAGGATGGGAAGACCGAGGATGAGGCGGAGAGATGGAGTTGAGAGGTATATGAAGGAGTGGGGAGTGAGTTGGGAGGAGGGCAGTCAAACAGTGGATGACAGAGTGACTTGGAGGCATTTTGTCTGTGGCCACCCTTTGCAGGAATAGGGCGTCAGGCTATAGATAGATAGAGACTTAAGAAAAAAAAAGTTAATGCATTTATAAGAACTGGGTGGTGGATAGCTTTTAGCCAAATGTGTGTGAGTTTAACCTGTGGGCTGCGAGCCACAGCTCAGGCTGGGTTGCGTCGCACTGTGAGCCACAGCTCAGGCTGTGCTGGTTGTGCGTCACCATTAACTACTTGACCCCTAGGCAAACTTACGCATGGCGCTATGCAAAGATGGAGAGAGAAAGAGATTTTTTCTTTTCACCAGATGATGCCCTAGATGTTTATCTTCAAGTTTAAACTTTTTTTTTTTCATTTTTTCATAACTCTGCTACATAAACTTATGCATGGCCCTACTCAAAGACAGAAAGAGAGAGAGTTTATCTTGAAGTTTATAAAAAAAAAAAAAAAGCACACCAAGGGGTGCAATAAAAAAAGGTAACTGCACAATCCACAGGTTAAGGGAAGGTGGTGTTGAAGGCCAAAATGATGACTAGATATGATAAGGGATTGTATAGGAAATTAATACAATAAGGAAAGCATGAAGCAAATAAACAGATGGACAGAAATGGGCTGATGAAATACATATGGAAATATGCATGACAAGGATTGCATGACAATTTTAATTTGGCAGTCAGTGGAATTCTCTATCCTTTAGGCATTGGGTGGAGGAGGGGGGGAGGAATAAAAGCACAGATGGCTGGATTGTTGTTGATGGTTCTCCTGTATTTATGCAGTACTTTGTTTTTCTATATGTGGATACTGCCTCTCCCCCCTTTTTTTTCTCTAATGGAAAGTAGGGTTGGATGATGATAAATTCTGCCCCGAAAATACAAGTACAACAGAAGCAACCTGTATTTAAAATCATGTTAGTTTTTTTTTAAATAAGATATTCACAGTCTTTTAGATTTATTAACTATTTCAACACTTTCATTTTAAAATGGTTATAAGAATGATGCTATAAATCAATCCAAGGGGCCATAAAACCTGGAGATGGATGTGCCAAGATCACCCCCTGCTGGAAGGTTCCCAGGCAGCAGTAAGTACAAGAGATGATGATGATGGTGATAACACACTACAGTGTACAAAGTATGCTATCTAAACTGAAATCCAAAATTTATTTGCTGGTTACTGTAATTCCATACTGATAAAACTGCTCCAAAAAGTTAAATTTGCCCATGTACGTAGCCCATCTCATGACTGAGGAGCTCCAACCTGATGTGGCTTGTACTGGCCTACTTCCAATGGGTGCTTAGGGTTTATTGACCACATACTGCTGCTTGGGAAAACCCTTGCCTCAAATTTCTGAAGTGAGTAGTTAAGCCTCTGACCCATATACTACTGATAGGACAATAACAGACTGGACAATGGATGGATGGACAACACAAAGTATTTTGTCCTGAAACTTCACATGATAATCCAATTACTATAATTATTTTGGCAGAAGGAACATCCAATTATGGGGGAAAGTTCAGGAAAATCTATCTATCTATCTATCTATTGCCAGATGCCTCAATCCCACACGGGATTCATTACTTTAAAGTAGGACAGTCGTGGATTAAGAAAAACTGAACCTGCACTGTCATATTAAAAGCTATTGAAAATGTTTTCTTCAAATGAGGAAAGCCATTTTAAGCTCATACTCACTTGCAGACCAACTACATCAAAGAGATATAATTATAGTAATGGAATATGATGATGGTATACATATGATGGGAGAAAATAAATGACTGTAATGGTGAGTTTTGCCATAAAAATAAATGTACATGGAATCAACTACCAACATTTTATTTCTTGACTTCTTCTGTGTTGATGCCATATTTTGTCTTGACACGGTCCAGCTCTGCCTGCTTCTTCTCTGCATCCATCTTCTTGAAAGCTTTGTTGGACTGTGGGGGAAAAAAAGAAAATATTGCAGGCGTTCACGACTACTCGCAGGCATATTGCAGGCATTCACGACTACTCGCAGGCAAAACTATTTCCTATCATAATACAGTAAAGAGTGAAAAAAGTTAACAGAGTTGTTTTCAAGTGTAAAATCCTGCCAATCAGAAAGTTTACACTGCAGTTTATTCAACAAAAAAGCAGATTCATAAAAGCAACTTCAGGTTTTCACTAAAAATTTGATTATCACAAACCACATCTGCCCGTACATTCCGAGGCATAATTCTGCACCTAAATGGTAGTGTTTACAGCACAGTCAATAAACTATTAAGTAATATGTGTTGACCAGTTCATTCTTCTGGCACCACTAAGAGCAAAGAACCAGGCATATCAAGATGTTCTGGGTATTTATCCTTGGACTTCAAACAATTTCAGATACGTTACGATATTTAAATAACAGCTGTCAAATTCAATGACATTACAGTATATTCTGAACAATGACTGTCAATTCAAATTAATAATTTAAAACCAACTAAGAAAGTACAGTATATGACATACAAACAGCTGCTGTGTTTCTTCTGACTATAACAGAGGAAGAAATAGACAAATTACTAACAACCTATCACCACCTTCCTAACTGAATTGATTTTTCCATTACATCAAGTAGGATGGTGTTAAAAAAAAAAAAAAAAAAAAAAAAAAAGGCTATCCACATGGTGCTCCATAAAACACCCTAACCCTGTCTTGATAATTTCTCACCTGGTAGTAAAGCACTACCAAGTATCTGCCACAGACGTTGAAACCCGAGAGATGATCACAGGCATTCTTAGCGTCGAATATATCCTCAAAGACAACAAAGGCTGTGCCACGGGTCTCTGTAGTGTTGCCTCTGTAGGGAAACAGGTTGGATGAGTTATAATTCACTTGACACTTGAAATCTTTTATATGACACACATTTACAGTAAGACCTCACTATAAGGGACTAATTGGGGCCTAAACCATTCCGAAAAATGCGAAATTACGATAAAAGCAACATCTGGACTCCCACCTGCTAATCCGGACTTTTTTCGATATATCAGATATTAGTCCAGATTGCATGAACAGTTTTTAAACTGTTTTTACTACCACTGTGGTACTGTACTGTGTTATAACTTCACTACATTAATCAAATAGTATAATATATATAATAATACTGTACTGTACACTGATAAACATGTCTTTTATTCACCTTATTGTGGTGAACATAGCTGAACATAGCTGAAGTGATCAGGCAGTCCGGACTGCTTCTGGCTTTATCAAACTTTTTTCCGATATATAGGAATTTAGTCTGGTAGCTCCTCAAGTCCGATAAAAACGAATTCCGGTCTACTGAAGTCTGTCATATCGAGGTTTTACTGTATTACAAGACCTCGGAATGGTTGTTGATGCAGAATATACATACAGTATATAGCAGTGATGAGAAACAGGGAGGTGAGGATGGAAGTGAAAAAGTTGTTACATGACAGTATTGTGATACCAACTCTGACATATGGAAGTGAAGCTTGGACCCTGTTGGAAGGACAGAAGTCAAGAGTGAGAGCAGTGAAAATGAGTTATTTGAGAGGAGCATGTGGAGTCACATGGAGAGACAGACTAACAAATGAGGAAGTGAAGAAGCGTTGTGGTGTGGTTGAGGATGTGATGGGAAGCGTTAGGAGAAACACATTAAGGTGGTTTGGGCATGTGGAGAGGATGGAGAGTGAAAGACTGACGAGGAGAGTGTATGTGAGTGACATGGAGGGGGCGAGAGGGAGGGGGAGGCCGAGGATGAGATGGAGGGATGGAGTGGAGAGGTATATGAGAGAGGGGGGTGCGAGTTGGGAGCGTGGTAGTGAAATAGCAAGGGACAGAGTGACATGGAGGCGATTTGTTTGTGGCCACGCCGTGCGGGATTAAGGCGTCTGGCAATAGATAGATAGACAGACTTTATTTTACATCTATCATCATCATCAGTGCTAACTAAAGTGTCTGTACTGTCCATAAACCAAAAATTGCAACAAACCCAAGATTTCCAAATTAACGTCAATGAAAAATTCACATTTAAATACATTATTACTATACTCAGTTTAATGGTTAAATATGAAGAAATCACATATGGAGAAGTATATTAAGACAATGACTGATTCCTTCCCAATACTGCAATCACCAAAGCTTTTTTCCTCAAATCAGCAGATGTTTGCACCACACACCACTGTGTCCCCAGCTGGGTGGTAATACTCTGCCATCCACACTGAATATATGCTTGGGCTATCTTATACAACACTGGTGTGATGATATTAATGTGACTGTTACAGTTAAACAAAGTGTGTACACCATTACTCTGAAAAACATGAAGTTAGGATATGTGTCTACAATACTCAGCAAAGGAAATGATCAGCAGAAATTTGGCATATAACAACTGACTATCTTAATCATTATCACCACCAGCCTGACCTTCTTTCCACCAAACGATGAGGCGATATATAACCAGAAACAAAGGAAAAGGTAAGTAAAAGGGTGGAAGAGCTAATGATTTATGCAACAGTTTACTATACTGTACCATTGTATGCTTGTCATTTATAGTCTGGATCACAACACACAGGTATGTAAAAGTACGAGTACGGTACCTGTCTGGCACTTACACTCTGATCTGCCTGATGGCACCATACTTCCCAAAGATGTCATACATTTCTTCTCCAGTAATCTTGTATGGCAAATTGCGCACATACAGGATGCGATTCACCTCTGGCGGCAGCCGAACCTGAGGATACACAGTACAGTAGTTTTGAAACACCTGTGATATACAATATGAATTCTCTACACTTTATATATGATATTTCTGTAGTACAGGTATTCTCCATATGTGTACTAGATTATAAGTATATATAAATATGGCAGAATGTGTGTGAACCATAAATACTGCTAAAAGTGTGGGTCATTTTCAGTAATTCCTAACTTGATCCTGGAAATCTGACACATCCACGTTGTAGTCCACATTATTTTGAATCATATCAACTATAAACTTGTTTTTGGAAATGTATATTTAATGTGAAAATCCTATATTTAATTACCTTGGATATCTATCGATGTCTGCCAATAGCCAGCCATATTTATTGTTCCTAATGAGCATTTTTGGCATTTGAAAGCTGGCTGTCAAACACAAATGAGGTTAGGTTGGATTAGGTCAGGTTTGGTGAAATCATTACGTTTCCCATTGCTCTGACACAGGATGTACTGACATCTCCAGTTGGTGCGATGGTCGATAAACAACATGGCCAGTCAGAGAGATCGTCAGTAAACACTGCCACAGGCAACCAGGCCGCTTCCTAACTACCCATAAATGGGTACCATATATTTTGCCTTAGGTAGACCTAAATTCCAAAACGAGTTATTTCCACAAAAATGAAGCTCAAACTCTTTCAAATCACAATAAAGTCAACCAGATAAAATATTTTGGGGGACAATTTTTAGATTCGCACAACCAGAGAATCTTAGGAAAATAAATTTAACAAATAACTTCTGGGCCAGAACAGACCATTTTTCATTCTATGCACTTTGCTCGCAAATGAATAATAATGGAGATACAGAAATATGGTACAGATAAAGGGGGAGAAATGGCCAGCGAGCTAGGTTAGGTTAGGTCAGGTTAGATTGGCAATCGATTTGAAGGCCAAAATCAAATGAATCAGCAAAAACCATTGGAAACACTCAGCTTTGATGCAAAAATCAGTGGTTGTGTGAAGCTAAAAACTGACCATTTTTTATTTCGAAATCGAGTGATGTGAACTACCAAAAACTGACCAGGGAGTACATAGAACATTAATCGACATAAACCGTGGCCTAACCAATTGCATTAGATCTGAACCTTCTGCCATAACTCAAGGTCAAAATTGGCAACTGAAAATACTATCTGATCATGTAAGCTACTACATTCCACTGTTTCTGATATTTGTACCTCATAGTGCTTCTCAATAGTGTCCTCCTAGGGTTAAAAATAAGGTTCCTTCACCGGCCTTGATTGCAATTTTCAACCTGCTGTTTTGAAGCCAATAGTGGCTCTTCTGACCTTATTCATTACAGATTCAATTAAGATTTCGGTTCTGATTTTATTCTCTGACCCACAAATACGCTTTAGATATGATTATAAAGTCAAACTGTCACTAAATGTACTCCAAACTTACATGGGTGCGCTTCTGTGCCAACGCCATCACGACGTTTTGTTTACAATCGTGTTGCGTACGTATATAACAATTGTCGTTCATCTACATGTCTTTGCTTTCGGCTAATAACAAGGCATAATTAATTGTCATTATACGGTATTTGCATTGCACTATTTACCTAAATCGACTACACTGTAAATCTGACATTAAAAATAAGACAAGCCCACTCTTAAGGTGGAAACCGAGCCGAGGTGTAGGATTGAGGGGTTGAGTCATACAGTTTGAGGAGTTGTCAAAATCCATAAAAGAGAGGAGAATTTCACCCATGGATACCTGAGCACGCCCTTTATATCACGTGAGCGGCAAGAAAGGAGTAAAGATGGAGCTTGAGGACTCATATTACCCAAAAGCTCAGTACATAGAAACGGTGAGATGATTGGTGGTATTTTTTCAGTCCTTTAACCGTACTGAACTCCAGTTTGAAGTATTATTGGTTCTCTGTATTTTGAAATATATTAATAGTTTTAAGTCTATGTACGTTTGTGGAATGCATAAATTAGTGAATATTGGCTGTCCAGGTGCTATATTACTGCAGGGAGTGTTCTTAAGTTTGCCAGATCAGAATATTATGATTTCTGATAGATTAGGCTGATAGATTAGGCAAGGCAGCATTTTATTTCTTTTTACTTTAAATGAGGTAATGCCTAATCCGTTGTTATGTAATGTGACAGATAAAATTCATATTTTATTTGTAATCTTCATGAAAATTTAAATGCTGATACAAGCCAGGTTGGACAAGGACGTACTGTAGTTAAATGAAAGAAATGCTGTAGAGATAAAGACATTAAAAGAAAAGTAAATGTAAATTCAAGCATACTGGTACCAGCATGAAGATTGGTAGTACCATACTGTACTAACTACAGTACTATACATACAAGTTTATACTTACAAGTTCTGTTGCATATATAGCCCATAGGTGACATGAGTCTGTGGCCGTCAGCCACTCCTAATCGTGCAGAATGTATTATCCCTTACACAGCTGGACACCGTGTATAGGTTGGATAAAATCATATGATAGTAGCAAGAATTGTACACTGTATTTAGAAATTCTCTCATCCTGAAAGGATTACTAAAAATTTCTTAGCCATCAAATGACGAGAGGTTGCTCCAGAGTTAATTTCAGTATTTGAGAGATGATCAAATGGCTAAGATTTCTCCTGTCCAGAAAGATATACCATTTCTGTGATCAGTGGTATATTGAGATGGGAATAAACAATAACGGATGTTCTTTTCAAGATTTGCATCCTCTCAGTACAGTAGTTTTATAAAAAGCAATACCCCATTCTCTGTCACTTTCCCCTCCTTTTTTTTGTAGTCTCAAGAGAATTTTGTTTAGGAGGGATGCTGAACTGAAGGGGTTGGATATAGCTGTCATTAACCGCATAAACAGAATATCGTAATCTGAATAAAATGGCAGGGAGCTACTGTACTTTAGCAAAATAACAAAAAAATGATCTTTGGGGGTTGAAGAGGTAAGCTTCTTTTGTACAGTTATATATTTTTGTATATTTATTTTTGCTGCCACCACACATTTTACTCATGTCAGGAAAGTGCCTCAGTAGTGAAAGGATTTCTGTAATGAGGCTGTATTTGACTCCAGTTCAAATTATAGTATCTCTCCAGTACCGAATACAATTTAAAAATATGGTATGACTCTCATTTTTTGCTTTGTTTTGTTTATAAAGGCTCTTACATCCTCTTCTATGTCAACCTTGATTACCTTTGCAGTTGTCCATACTGCTCGATCTCTAGCAACCTCTCTATTCAGTCCTGTATCCCTGAAGTCACAATTTATGAAGTTTATAATTGCCAAGCAACTTCTACAGGCTGTCACAGCTAACCAGCCTTCCAGTCAGTAATATCACAACTTGTTATCCTCTCCTTACTAACTTAGCCTCTCCATACATCACCTCCCCCAGGCTACAGGTAACCGTGTGAGCCGAGGTAGTGTGTTATGTGGGTCCCAGAACATTGTGCTGAGTGGGAAGGTGGTGGTGCTGGAGGGGGTGGTGGTAAGGGGGGACCTGGCCAATGTGAGGGTCGGCCGCCACTGTGTTGTCTCATCCAGGGCTGTTATTCGACCACCCTTCAAGAAATTCAGTAAAGGGTAGGTAGCTTATGTATAGTGTACTTGTACCTTTGTTAAGTGTTGTTATTTTTATTTTATTAGTACTATTTCTGTAATTACCATTATTATTATTATTCTTTTTATTATTTTTTTAGTCTATCTATCTATCTATCTATTGCCAGACGCCTCAATCCCGAACGGGGTGGCCACAAACAAATCGCCTCCATGTCACTCTGTCCCTTGCCATTTCACTACCATGCTCCCAACTCACACCCCCCTCTCTCATATACCTCTCCACTCCATCCCACCATCTCATCCTCGGCCTCCCCCTCCCTCTCGCCCCCTCCACCTCACTCACATACACTCTCCTCGTCAATCTTTCACTCTCCATCCTCTCCACATGTCCAAACCACCTTAACGTGTTTCTCCTAACGCTTCCCATCACGTCCTCAAGCACACCACAACGCTCCTTCACTTCCTCATTTGTTAGTCTGTCTCTCCATGTGACTCCACATGCTCCTCTCAAATAACTCATTTCCACTGCTCTCACTCTTGACTTCTGTCCTTCCAACAGGGTCCAAGCTTCACTTCCATATGTCAGAGTTGGTATCACAATACTGTCATGTAACAACTTGTTCACTTCCATGCTTCCATGTTGTCATAAAATGGAACTAGGAGTCTTGGGCATAAATGATGTATGAACAGTTTGTGTCCCATTCCATTCATTGTTCTCTTGATAAAATTCTCACTTTCATACTTTCTCTTTCTGTGTTTCTGGATCCTACCTCACCCCATTATTTGATTGAAGGTAGAGTCAGGATGGTACTGAGTGATAATTAGATTCTGCAGTGGAGCTTGGTCATGATAAAATCTGAGTTACAGTCATTGTACAAGCATTCCCGAACATTTCACCAAGGAGCACAGTTATACAAATTAATACAGTAATAATAAGGTGTAGTTTGTTTATAAAGTTTTATTTGTTGAGCTTTACTTTTTCAGGATGGAAATGAAGGAATTGGCTTATCAGCTTTACCACTTGGCATTGACACAACACATGTCTGTGTGCTGCAGTCTCTTATGCTTATTGTTAATACTGTATCATGTTTTCCTCCATTGGTGAAAAATTCTCCTATACCTTTGAGCAGACATACATAATGTGTAATGTTTATAATTTATGTGCCAGTGTATGTACAGTATACAGTAAAGTGTAAATGAAATAAATAGACATATATATTTGTTATGGTACAGTGCCTGTACTGTATATTGTATAGTACAGTATATAAATATAATCACAAAACAGTAAAGCTATTGTAGCATACCTTTGTCAAGAATGTTTGCAGTAAATGAATTAATTAGCTTACAGTTGTTTGTTTTTACTTTCAGCGTTGCATTCTTCCCATTACACATTGGTGACCACGTGTTCATCGGGGAGGGCTCAGTGGTGAACGCAGCTGTGGTTGGGTCGTATGTGTACATTGGCAAGAACTGTGTAATTGTGAGTATGTGCTGAGGCTAGTTTACATACCTCAGTTTATAATAAACCCTTAGCTGTGTGACGTTTCCATAACTGAATGCCAGTATAATCATTTGGCAGTAGAAAAAGTAAAACAGAAAACTTGTCATTGTATTGAAAGGTTTATTGGAAACATTTTAATTTTTTCTCTGCAAAGGGTCTCCTTAGCTCTGTGGGAGACACAGTTAACCATTACAGTACTGTACAGTGCAGTTTCATTTCTGTATTCTTGATCTACAGACAGTTTTATATATGCATAGGAGAAACTGGTCATACTGGAGGCATTAGTTGTAGCCTTTCTAGTAGTAGGAAGCTCTCTGTAGCTGAATAAAATCATCTGACAGTAGCAGAGAGAGAGAGAGAGCGAGAGAGAAAGAATAAAAAAACATGCTGCAAGGGTTAACCATTTCACCATGATAACATATTTTCAAAGAAAATTTCTAGTTATTGTCTGGGAGTTTTACTCAGGTTAGTAGTGATCTTCAGCACAAGAGGCTTTATCCTGAATTAAAGAAAAAATGTATGTCATTGTCCTGAAGAAGTTAAGAATACAGTAGATGTGTTAATGTACTTGTGTTTGTGTCAGGGTCGTCGTTGTGTACTGAAGGATTGCAGTATGGTGGCAGACAACACAGTACTTCCACCAGAGACAGTCGTACCACCCTTTGCCGTTTACAGTGGCTCTCCTGGCACCCACACCGCAGACCTGCCTGAGGCCACACAGGACCTTATGACTGACTACACCAGGTCGTACTACCACCACTTCATTAGGGTCAAGGATATGCCACCCCAGCCGAAGGAGGCAAAGTTGGTTGAGGTTTAGTGCACATGGTGGTGTAGGTACATGATTGCTTTTTCATAGTTTACGGGGATTTCTTTCTGATGCTGTATTTTTTTTTATTTATTTATTTTTCCTACCTGTACTACCACCACTCCACTGGGATCAGTGATCTGCTGTGAAGGTTAAGGATAATGTAGCTAAGTTGGTTGAAATGTAGTGGATGTTATGGAGTAGATACTGGGTTTCTCCCTGATAGTCTGCTGTGCAATCATTCCATAGCACTGTTATTCATATTGTGGTAAATCTAGGTTGGCCTAGAGACATTCCATATTTAAAGCTGTTTTTACTTTAATTGGTTCTGCTATTAAATCTGTGATGATTTGACATTTATTTATTTCTTGCATTTCATTGCACCATTTTTTGATGGGAATAAAAGCCAAAATACAGTAAAAATAATGATGATGGTTATTCATTACTAAGGTGTTTTAATGTAAGAAAGGGGTTATTTTCCTGAGCTAGACCTAGATAGATCGGATAGAAGGGTTACAGGAGAGCACTACCCCTCCCAGCAAAAGGGAAATATTCCCCTGAGCTAGACCTTATTAGATTATATAGCCTTGCTAGGTGGCAGGAGAGCGCTACCCCTTCTGGCATGGCAGCTACCGGGTGTGGCTCGAACTCATGACCACCTGGTCTCGAGTCTGACACTGTACCACTGAGCCATTCTATCCCCTACCCCTAACAGCAAAAGGAAGCCACCCAGGCACGGTGCGAACTCTTGACCTTGCAATCTCGAATCACACACTTTACCACTGAGCCACCCTGATCCCTTTTAAGTAAAAAATTATTTCATTATTATTATTACTATTATTATTATTATTACTATTATTATTATTATTACAATATTATTATTATTGTTATTATACCTGCCAAATGCAAGTATTACTGAAAGTTTTGCCTGTGTGCATATTGGACTTAAATTAGGGATTGTCTTTATTTGTTTGACCAAGCCAAGGAAATGCTAGGCAAACCCATGACAAGGTAAAGCTATAGTGCGAGATCTAGGACCACAGAGATCACTTCAAGATGAACCTGAAATTACAACAAAACAACATACTATTATTGTATCCTCAGAGCATACCGGTACATTACTGCATATAAATGTATGCATACATATAATTATTCTGTATGAACAGTTTATGGAACAAGTCAGACAAGGTAGTGGTAATAATGCTTGTCTGTCTCCCTGTACCAATATTGTCATGATTATCATTATAACTCTAGGAAGATAATAGCTTAGCTCTTTCATTGTTATTTATTAATACTGTAGTAATTCATTTTTTCTGTGGTTGGGGCACTTCTTGCACAGGATTTTTATGAAAGTTGTATATTTAATAGAAATGCACTTGTCTCACAAGATTTATTTTTAGCTTTGTTTCAAAGCAGATTGTTCAGTCCTTCAAAGCCAACTCATTTATTTCTCGGGCAATATTTATGAAATTTTGATATGTTACTAAGGACACAATTCTAAGACACTTTTACTTCTGTTTTATCTCGTAAGTGCTGTCATTTATTAAGAAAATGGCCATCACCTACAGGTAACACTGAACTTTAGAGTTACCATCTCAATGTGGTGAATCTTCAATGCATTCAAATATGTATGAAGTAATATTTGTAGGAATTATAGTTGAACTTTATGCATTAGAAGTGCTTATTGAAGATTTATTGTTCAGTAGTTTATCCATGATACATATTTGAAAATCTTAATAATCTTAGAACATACAGTAAGAGTCCTCCAATCTGACCACCAATAATTCAAATATCCCAGTACTCTGAATTTGTCAAGGCAAAAGTTTTAGAAGTTTTCTGGGCTTTGTTCGAATTTTTCTGGACTTTATCTAAGGATTTATCTGGCTTGGACTTGCTCTTCGACTTGGATGTACCTGCCTGCAACTATTCAGCTACACTTCTGTGCATTTCCAGTGAGTCAAACAATGACCATATCATCTGAAATGTTTATTTAATGATCATGTACATGTTTCTGATGTTTTCAAAGGGCCCTCCCAATAGTCCGAAAGACCCTCGGTCCCTTGCCATTCGGATTACAGGACTTTTACTGTAGTAACTTCTGTACTTGTGTCTCGTGTATGTCAAAAAGAGAAATAGTCCTTCTTACAGAAAACTCAAAGTACTCAGATGTTTTATCTTCATTCATATATAATTTTTTCATTGGACACAAGCATTTGGCTAAGTAGACATAAATGAAAAATCTTGATTCATAAAATGTTGGTGATACATGATGCAGTACCACTGGTAGCAAATAAAAGAAATTCAGCCAGTGACGTATAAGTAATTCATCCGAATAAAAAACCCTCTGTGCCTTATATTCTCCTATTTGGAATGGAAGACATAAAAGCAGTGAATATGAAGTGGTACTTTGCACTTTTTGCACATGATTCTGGTCCGCTGGTGACACTCTGCACATCGTGCTTGGTTGCATGACTCTTGTACATGACCAGTTACGTCAGCATCTGCGCGTACTTCTTGATGCACTCTTTTTTCCCCTCTACCACTACAGTAAGGTGACTTTGTGGGTGGTGACTGATAAGTTCCCAAGTAACCCTGCACTACTGATCGCCTAAAGTCACAATACGTCATTTTACTGTTACCACATATTTTATGAATCTGCCACCCATTCTGACAAGCTGCACCAATTCCGAATGCAAACAGAGGATACCACCATTTCTTTCCTCTAAATGACACCCTTTGATCATCTACGTTCTGATCAAATCGGTCCACTCCACCCATATTTTTATTGTACTCGGTCACCACATGTGGACAGTCAACTCTGATCTTTTGTCTCTTCTTATTTACAGTTGCTACTCTGGCCATTTTTGTAACAGGCTGGCATCCATGACAGTTAGATGCAAATGTCACAATATCATTGTCGTGCCATCTAACAAGATTTACATCTTTTGTCGTTCTCATGCTCATTGATCCTCTTGGCATATTCCTCATCACCTGTGCACTTTCCAAAGGACAATTCTCAGTTCTGTTCGCTTGGATTGTTCCTGTTCCTTTGTGACCCAGTTCAGTTAGTTCATCCAGAAGTGGTAGACCAGTGAAAAAGTTATCAAAGTAAAGACTGTATGACTTGAATGTCTTAGGTAAGTGAGATGTGAGGGACAAAACAACAGAAGCGCCTAGTCCTAGCCTCAGTTGGTCTGGAAGTGGAGCCATCTTTGACCCCTGGTATGGGATGAAATATACCAGATATCCTCCTGGAGTTGCAGCTGACCATAATTTATACTCAGACCTAATTGGCTTTCCATGTATATGCTGCTTATTACCATGATGTCCATAATATGGCACCATCGTCTCACCAACTGATATGTTATTTGTCACCATTACGTACTTTGAATTCTTCACAAAACATTCATTCAAATGATCTAGGTACTTTCTCACTTTTCCAGATTTGTCAGTGTCAGGAAGTTGTTCATTATTGCATGTGTGAAGGTATTTGTGAATCCAAAAATCTCCCCCTTCTCATGCTAGCCGAAACCAGTTCATTGTGGGTGTCAGATTTTGTCTCCCAAAACATGCGTATGTTCTTTGGTGTAAGATATCCTGTCAACAAAAGGATTCCTATGTACACTTTCATCTCACTTTCACTCACATTTAGGTTATAGTTTTTCTGTGAAGCATATTTATTGGACATGTCTACTAATAGCTTCACCAGTGACTCATTAAAGCAAAGTTCAAAACAATCAATAGGTGTCATGACTTTCACCCTCAGTGTCATTTACTTGCACATCCCTCTCAGGTTCAGATAGTTTGGGGAGTTCTGCATTAGCTTTCCACAGTCTGTCTTTTTCCCTGTTCCTTGATTGTCCTTCATTCTTGGTATTTTCATTCCTGGGTTTTCCTGTCTCTCTAACATTAGCCGTTACTTCACAGTGAGGTGGTTCAGATTTCTGGTATTTTCATCATCCGAATCCTCATCTGTTTCTACCCCATCTTGTGGAGGGAAAATCGCGACCTTTTCTATATCCCTGCCTCTCATTTCTTCATCTGAGTCCTGGGATTCCTGGTTCTCGTCATCTGGGGTCTCCAATACTCGTACCACCTCATCAACAGTCAGACTGAAGCAAAAGAAAAACTATTAATAATCTAAATAACAGTTCAATCGTCATAACCACAAATATATCGTTAAATAATACATTATGTTAGTTTAACCACTGAGAAATGAAAAACAAAAAAAATTATACTGTATAAAGTTCTCCATCGTCATCTGTTATTGCTAGACACTGGTATCAAAACAGCTGCTCCAGTGCCCAATGTCACCTACAGGTGACAGGCTATATAAATTATAGGTAAATTTGCAGTTTCAGACAGTCAAGATCCATATATATATATATATATATATATATTGTAATGGGGTGTATAAAAGCCCGCATTGCCCAGAGGCAAAGTGGGGATCCTCTCTTTGGCTCAGTGGTAACGTGCGCGCGATTGAAGTGCAGGGGCCTGAGTTTGAATCTCGGCCAGGACAGTGATTAATTTATTCAGTTTCATTTCAGTTATCACATATTGGTCGGCAGCGGTGTGGAATGTGAGGTAAGGGCCATGAGGGTCATATGTCGTGTTAGCCTCACATCCCGGTGGTGGCCTCCAGTGCTATGCTACCATGTAGGAGAGCGAAACTGACCAAATTAATCACTAGAGGGAGAAAAGAGTGATGTAAT
>JAGKTI010001673.1:66696-79588 GCA_018397915.1 Birgus latro
TTTTTCAAATTACAGTTTTGTACTTTATTGGTGTACAGTACTTTATTGATAATTTCATTTGATTAAACAACAACACTTGTGGAGTTCGAGTGTTTTATAATATCACATACTGTAACCATATATGTATGTTGTACTAATATAAGAAGAGAATGAAAAGTTTGTGGATGATACTATGGGGAAGTGGAGGAATAACAGCATGACAGAGGTGTTACATGGATAATATCTTTGCAGGGTTACACTCATGTATGTTAATACATATACTGATGCATACCTACTGTATATGTATTTATGTATTTATTTATTCATTTTATTATAATTTATTACTGTGACAGCATAAGGCCTTGTCATCTCTCAGATGCTAGCTGATACTGAATTGTCTGTACCATCCTGAGATAACCCAGGTCTGCCTCATTCAGGACTGCTGTGATGATATTAGCCAAGGAGTTTATCTGGCATATCAGTGGGTCTTGCAGATGAAAGGGTTCAGTGAAATTAAAATCCTCAACTGTCTCTGGCCACAGCTGGCAGTGATTTCAGGATCATACAACCAGCAGCCCTTCTTTGTCTCCAGAACCACTTCACCCCATTTGAATGGGTACATGTTAGAAGTAAAGTTTTTTTTTTTTTTCCCACCCCTTAGTTGTTATAGATTTGTAACTAATGCTTTCTGTTGTGATGCAGTCAGCTTACTGGTTCCAGTAACACAGAAGGAGGGAAGACTGTATTTGGGATTTCCTTTTTCCTCTGATGCATGTCTTGGAAGAGAGTAGAGCACTGTGCACTGGATCTCATCATATTTTCTTCATATATCCTAATGTTAATGATGGATGCATAATTTGGTGATAAAAGTGTTGTAAACTGCTTTGCAAATAATTTGTTATACCAGAATATGAGCACTGGGGAAGCACTGTTACATAGCAGATATTTGTGGTTCTGTTTCCCTCACAATTTGACTAAATAATTGACACTACAGTACAGTACTTAAAAATGTACAAGTCATGGTTGTAAAAAGAGCAGTTCAGTTAAGAGCTCTTGTTCATTGCCATAGTGAGCAATACAAAGTGAGCCTAAGTTTAATGGGACTAAATCTAACCTAATCGTTAATGTTTTTTATTTTCTTTTTACTACCTACAGGCAATTTTATTCAGTTTGGGAAAGTGCCTTGGTAGCAAAGGAGATAATAGAGGCAGTATCTAACTTCTTCATTTCAGAAAGTCTCTCTTAAGCTTAATACTGTATAGTAATCTGTAATTAGCAAGAATAAACTGAAAAAAGACGGTGTAGTGAAGAGGTTAACAGGACTAGGTCATATTCTGCCTTTAGCATCACTGTAGTTATTTTGCAAGACTGATTGTTGATATGTCTGCTGTCATGCTGATACCAGACATTTCACAACCAAACTTCAGTGCATATTAGTGAAAATTATGATAAAACAAAATGATCCTTGACAGTGATTAACCGATGTGCAGACTTACAATAGAAATTGGTTAAGATCCTTTATGTTTATGGTGTTTAATCAGATTGATAGACGTCAGTATGCTGCGTGGCCTAGGGTTGCAGTACATGTGCTGGATAGGAGATGGACATTTTTTTTTTATTTATACCTTTTTAGTTATGTGGAATGGTGCCTGTGATATGCATGTGTGCTTGTGCTGGTGTGTGAGAGAGAGAGGAGAGAGATGGTTTCAACTCAAATGTGAACCCAGTGAGTTGCAGGCATAAGCTGCCCTTCTCCTCCACTTCACCATCTTACTGTAGGGGAGGGGAAGTACCGGTAGCTGAGGGACAGCAGTATAGCAAGGCAATTGAGTCACCTATTCTGTCAGTGCCTTCACATGAAGGTGTTCTTCTCCAGCACCAAGAGCAGGTCAATCAAACATTACTGGACTGAAGGGGTTAACTTTTTTTTTTTTTTAGGCTTTCCTTAAGTTTTATAAAATTGTGTGGGAGTGGCAAGAATGAAAAAGGTCTTAGCAGTGAAGGTGTTAATGAGCCAATCACTGACCAATTTTCTTGGCCTCCCCGCACACACGGGACAGGTCGTTAGGTATGCTGATGAGGGGGTTAGGGTGGACGTGATTGGATGATTAGGACGTCTATGATCTAACCCTTTCTGTTCGGTGGTGGAGGGAGATGCCTTCACGTGGTGGCATTGATGTGACTGGATGGTTCCCCTCCCTGATTATACAAATGTCCCTCAGCTCCCTCTCTATCCCCTAAAGGAGGATGGTGGACTACAGAAGGGTATTTTCAGCCTGCAGTCCACTAGGTTCATTAGGAGGATGGTGGACTACAGAAGGGTATTTTCAGCCTGCAGTCCACTGGGTTCATTAGGAGGATGGTGGACTACAGAAGAGTATTTTCAGCCTGCAGTCCACTGGGTTCATTAATGTTTAATAGTAATGATGGCTTGTCAGATTTTGATGATTTTTTTCAGGTTAGGTAGTTTTAGTAGTGAAGGGGACAAGTTACATGTATTGATGCTTTCAGTAGTGTAATTATTTTTTAGTTACCACTGCCAGCGAAGTTGGAGGAGGTTATGTATTCAACCAATGTTTGTCTGTCTGTCTGTCTGTTTGTCCAGATGATATCTCCAAGAGTTCTCAGTGAATTTCAATGAAATTTTGTGGAAGAGTGGGCCATGGGCCAATGAAAAAGTTATTAAAATTTGAGCAGGATCCAGATCAGAGTATCCCGCACAATATCTCCAAAAGTTCTCAATGAATTTAAATGAAATTTTGTGGAAGTGTGGGCCATAGGCCAAGAAAGAAGTGATTATATATAGGGACAGATCCGGATCCGGATCCTTTTTACTGGCATTGGCATAGGTATGCGCTCTCTTAGTGCTTTCTAGTTCATTCTTGTTATTGTGTGTTCTGAGGTTGTATTCTTTCTACATACATAGCTGGCAATGGCATACTTAGATTAGGAAACTCTCTCTCTCTCTCTCTCTCTCTCTCTCTCTCTCTTTTGGGTCTGATTTTTATTTTGCGAGAATCTAACTCGTTTTGCTAAACTTGTCAATAAATATTAATATTCTTCCTTCATTTTTCTGTGGCTGTATGACCACCTCTTTCTCTGTGTGTATGTGTCTATATGTGTCTATTTTTCTGTGCCTATGTCTCTCTCTGTGTCCTGTCTGTGCATCTCCTTTAATAATCTGCTCACCTTCTCGTACCCCCATGGCTCGTGCAAGTAATTAACTCGTCCAACCCAATTATGATTAATGCACTAATGAGGTATCCAAACGAGGGTCCGGCTCATTGAGTATACCAGGATGGCTCTTGTAATTCATTGGGATAATTCACTAGGGATAATTATCTTTACAGTGATGTTAACATGATCCAGGAATTTAGGCAGCCATGAATAAAGAAGAATGATATAGAAAAAGCAAAAATAATATGCATTACAGTAACAAAGGTGTTAGTGAAAGAGAGTGGTGATAGGGATGTCTTGGTACAAAATAGGTCTAATATGGAAAATATAAGAATAATCGTTTCGTTTCGTTTCGTTTCGTTTTTGAAGGCTGCAACATGCTTGCATGCGTCGGCCTTTTTGGATTGGAGCATGTAGCATTTCATGACCGGATGCCCTTCCTGATGTCTACCAATGACCCTTGGGTGGATTCGATCCTCCGACCCTACGGCCAGAGCGGAGCGCTCTAACCCACTGAGCCATGGCTGCTACTATGTACACTACAAAGGTGTCTGAAGGGCAGTGTTGATATGCTGGCCTTGGACAGAGAACATAACAATAATATACAGTACAAAAGGTTTCAGTGAAAGGGAATGGTGGTATGGAGGGCTTGGTACTAGGTAGGTCTGATGGCTGTGTTCTGAGTGTCATTTGAGGCAGTGTAGCACCTTTTCCTTAGTGATTTATTTTGCCTGTTGCACCTTATTGTTCTCTTTTATGTTATTTAGATGTAAGAAGGAAGTAGGTAAAAATGCAAGGAAAAAAAATGTGTGAGGAATAAAGGAAGGAAAGAAGATAATCACATAAACAAAGTGAGGAAAACAAGTAAAATGGAAACGAAAGGCGCAAGTAAAGAAGAGGAAAAGCTATAGGAAGGGAAGAAAAGGGATAGTATACTTGTATGAAGAAAGAGAAATAAGGAAGAGAGGTAGGAGGAAAGAGTAAAGAATGGAAGCATAAAGGAAATAAAGAATAAAGAAGGGAAGGGTAAGAAGGAGGCAAGGTAGGAACAAACTTGCTGGTGGTAGATGAACCCTAAAAATTATACTCAAAATATTCAAATATTCTTAAAGATGAGAATATACACAAAGGTCTTCATAATTTTTCAGTGCCCTTCCCTGCTGATAAGGTTGCCCTCCCTCTCTCTCTCTCTCATCCACCCTTGCCTCAACTCCCTCCACCTTTCCCTCTATCTTCACCTTCTCCCTCTTTCTTTTCCTTCTCCTCTCCCATCCTCCTGCCTACCTACCCCAACCCCCCAGCGTTTTAGCGATTTTCATTTACCCTTTTCTCTAATAAAAACTCCCCTCTCCCTCCCTCCCATCTTCCCTCTTTGATCCCTCCCCCTTATGTCTGTCTACTCCCTCTCCCCCTTTCCATAACCTACAACTCTCTCTCTCTCTCTCTCTCTCTCCACCCAAGTACCCATAAAGTGTTGCTGGCAAGTGCTTATCTAAATATACCGCCACAAGGAAATTACGTTTTTTATCTTTATCGTTATTTATTTGGAAAATGTTTAAATAAAAAAAAACTAGCCCTAGTCACCTACTCTCAAGATGATGTAATAGTAGGGGTAATAAAGAGTGGATCTATTTATTTTAGTGGTTTTGCAACTACTGTTTTTTTTTTTTTTTAATGTACTGTACTTGTTTTATTTTGACAAGTAGTGAGTCGAACATCCACTCAACATTGAACAAGCCTATTGTTTCCTGAACGCAAAGAAATAAATATTACGTTGGGTGGTAACCATATAACAACAAATCTACGCCTGGTGGTCAAGTGTGTCCGTACGCTCCAAGTTCTTTTATACGGAGTGGTTGGGTTAATGGGGAATGATTTAGATATTTTTTTTCCTTGGCCGAAAATTTTACTTCAAAATGCCCAACAGATTCTCCCTCGCTTTAACAACAGCGGGTAGGGGAAAACAAAAAACGAAATTAAAGTTATAGAAATCGAAGAGAATGCGAGGAATACAGAATGAGAGACAGGGTGAAAGAAAATTAGCTTTACAGAAGATAGGAGGAGGTCTGTATAAAAGAATGGTGAAATAATGACATCGCAAGTACGCCACTGATCTCAAAATAAATTGAATAGCACCGCCAAAGCACGAGAAATCTTTATAAAAGCTGGATCGGCGTACTCTCTCGCTTTCCTGTTGATATTAATGGCATAGTCATTATATATTTTGTTAATGTAAAACACTTTGTAAGCCAGTAACGTAACTTTATGGTTTCACCAGAAAATACCAGAGGATGTTTAGTGGAGAATACACATTTTGTATATCCTTTTAAAGCAATTTTTACTCCTCAATTCTGCAGCTTTTTAAACTTCATTTTTAGAATATGGGTTATGTGCTTCGTATAGCTGCATATTGTACTTCAAACAAAATTCCTGTAAAATTACAGTATTAGCGTGCATGATTTTGTGTTTGTTTAATCCATCTAACAGATAACGGCGGTAGTAGATTGTCAGGTTCACTTAGTAAATGTTTTATATTGCCATTTAATGATATTTCGGTCATATCATCGTGATGAGACCGTTCAGAATATATAGAGTTTACTCATGTGATGAGGTCATTCACTTTATGAAGAGATTACTCTCGGGTTGGCGGTGCTAATCACGTTGATATTAATGATTATGTTGATGACGTTATTCGTTTTTTTTATTTTTTATGGAGATTGATAGTATTGGGATAGAACTAATCACATTTGCATGGTCATTACTAACTGTTATGATATTCAGTTTGCAAAATAATTAACGCCAGTTTGCGTCGGGTAGTGTGATGACAAACGCCGGGCAGGTTATTCATCTCTTGAATTACCTTTTTTTTTTTTTTTTTTTTCCCAACAAAGAAGGCAGGATTAGAAGAGGAGGGAAACCGTGACGGCTAAAAACATAACGAATTATGGATTCACCGTATACTGGGCTTTGAAAGAAAGCTTTGTGGACAATCCCGTAATTTAATAGTGGTCACTCAAGCAAGGCCTGATTTCCCACATCCCTTCTCACCATTATTATAAACGAATGACCCTGTGTTTTTCAATACTTTTGTAAACAAAAGCGCATCGTATCATATTACTGAACCCTCTCTTTGTACCCAAATCTTTTTCTTTTTAAATGAGCATTAATTAGTTTGGTTTCAACACTACACAATACGTTTTTATACATAAGTTTCTTCGTGAGACGCCAGTTCAAATTACGTCGACAGTGCGTGCGCGTGTGGTTTCGTAATTATACAGATTATCCGATATTGTGGAGGATATAACTAACCTGAGCGACTTCATTGTGCTCGTTAGTTACTTATGAAAACTGCCAAGTGTGAAAAGTGTTGGAACTGTTGAAACTAAGTGCAGCTCATAAACAATTACGGAACAGCGGCGTAGTGAATTCACCGTTTCCATCATCATGTCACCATTTCGTCGTCTGGCTATCCCCTTGAGTACGACTGCAAATTAACCGGGAAAGTTTATTCAGCTGAGGGCAGACTTCACGAACTGGAAGTGTTAGTTGTAGACTTAATCACCTCTTCGCATCTAGAGGTTCTTCCAAATTTAAATAATCATTCGGGAGTTCCAATAATAAACCAGTGACAAAGTTACCGAATTAATATCTTAAATCCGGTGCCCGCCCCCTTTTTTTTTTTTTTAGTATCGGGTGTCCAAACAATTTTGTTTTAAACGCAAAAATTGCCTCATATGAATGGAAGAGGCTGTTCATATTTAACTGCTAAGTGTGAAGTGTCCTAAACTGAGCAAAAGCCCCTGAAAGTAGCAAGAATGAAATACAAAAAAGGCCACTTGACTGATGGAGTTAAGTCGTTCAAGAGAGTTCGCTGAGGAGAGGCAGAGTTTTCACAAGCCTTCCTTCTGCATTTTCCAAGGTATGTTCCTGGCTTGGGTTAGATTAGGTTAGCTTCTTAATGCTATTTTGGTTAGGTTAGCTTCTGAATTTTTGCTGGTTAGGTCTAGGTGTTGGTTTGGGTTAATTCATTATTTCTGCCTTAAATTTTACAAATATGCCGCGTTTTTTATCCACAAATTAATCTTTGTTTGGGGGAATTGGGGTGGTTGGGGGCGGTTAGGTTAAATGTTGGGATAAGTTAGGGTAGTGTAAGTTAGGTTGGGTTTAAGATAGGTTATGTTAGATTTATAATTTATTCAGGCTATAGGCTATCGCACTGCCTTGTTTTTACCCGGTTTCGGGATTATGCTTCTGGTAATGTACTTTTTTTTTCTTAATATATTCCTCTTCATTTTCAAATTTATCCAGTTAATTGTCCTGTAGATGACGAAAAATACTTTTAACAATTATATAGTCATTACTCTCTTGTCGCTGATATATTATGTACTGTACAAAGTTGGCTGTGAATATCTCTCTATGTAGGTTTGCTGTACCATATTTTATTCTACCTTGTCATACCTAACCCCATGTAGCGCAGTTGATGGCCAAAATTGGAGAGTTTATTGTTTTGACCCGTAACTAAGGGACTCAAACCTCATAACTAAGACACCAGCTTTCATGCAACAAACCAATAAAGTCGATGCCATTCATTTTTTAATAGGCCAAGGCATTAACTGAAGTAGGTGATGCTGTGAAATTTCTATAACAGTAGCCTACTCGAATTGGTTTTGAGTATATATGAGACGTGTGTGTGTGTGTGTGTGTGTGTGTGGTTCGTGATGTTCATTTTGTACCGGTATATAGATTAGCCTACTTTAATATTAGTGATGCTGGTCTGCCTTTTGTGTGATTATCCTTGTTCGTGATGCCATTTACGTCATATAGATAGAGAAATAGGTATCTAGATATAGCTTATTCGTATGAGAGAGAGAGAGAGAGAGAGAGAGAGAGAGAGAGAGAGTTCCACAAAGAGGTTCAGACATAAAGGCAAGACACACACAGGAATGTATATGGAATATGAGACAGATAGATAGAGAAGACAGAGATAGATTCGGTAAGCAGAAAGATTGAGACAGGCAGTCTTACAGACTAATAGACAGACATAGTGACAAAGGCAGGCAGACATAGACAGACATTGATATACCCCCCCACACACACACACAGCCAGACACGTAGAGAGATTAATGTCAGTGCAATATGCTAGTTATTTTTTTCTTTTTGTTTTTTCTTTTAATCTGCAATATCATCGGAGCTGAATTTCTATTGTGTTGTTGGCTCGGCATCATTTTATTTTGTACTTGCATTTTTAGTCTGTTTTGAGCGTTCACAGAATGATACGGACGATAATGGAAAAAAATACTGGTTACCCGGTATTATTATCGCTATTATTATTATTATTATTATTACTACTACTATTATTTCTTTTACCTTTACTACTACTACTGCTACTGCTATTGTCTTCGTTGTGGTCATCAGTAATAATAATAATAATAATAACTGCTATCACCACCAGCTATAATACACACACACACACACACACACACACACACACACACACACACACACACACAAAACTGCTCACTCGCCAACCCTCACATTCGCAGTTTTGCAGGATTCGGCTGAAATTGCAATGTGGCCGAGTTATTATTGTTGCCACTTGGCTGGAGGAGAAGGAGCAAGGGAGGAAAGGATTGTAGAAGAGAGAGGAGAGGAAGAAAGGGAGGGGAACTGGAAAAGGTGAAGGAGAGGAAAATGTGGAGAAAAAAGGGAAAGGGGAGACAGAGGGAAAGGAGAATTGGGATGTGGGAAGGGGCACAGGAGGAAATAGTACAAGAAAGGAAAGCCGAAGACAAGGAAAAAGAGAAGGAGAAGGAAGGGAAGAAGTAGAGAAAGGGGAGACAAAGACAGGGAGAAAGCGGAAGTTAGGAAAGATGAGAAAGAAAAAGGGAGACAGGAGGAGAGGAATGAGAAGAATTTGGAGGAGTGGAAGGAAATGAAGAAGGGAAAAGGAGAGGAGGTGCAGATGGTGAAAGAGAGGAGAAACGAATAGAAATATGGAGAAGAGGGAGCGAAGGGATGAGAATATGGATTGGGAAGAGAGGACGAGAAAAAGATGAAAGAAGAAAATCTGGTAGAGAAAGGGAAGGATGAGAGTAGGAGGGAAAGAGAGGGGTGAAGAAGATTGGGGGGAGAGGATAGGAAGAAAAAAGGGGGAAGGGATGAAGGAGAGAAGGGAGTGAAGGGAAGGGAAGGAAAGGGAAAGGAGAGGAAGGAGGGGAGGGGAGGGGAAGGGGAGGGGGAGAAGAGGAGGAAGAGGGATATTATGTGACAGGAATAACAGAAATTTAAAATAAAAATATGATAATAATGAGGAGAGGAGAAAGAGAGAAACTGGGAGGAAGACGGGGGGCAAAAGCAGAAGTGAGAGGAAAAGAGGGAAAGGAGGAGGAGGAGGAGGAGAAATGAGAGAAAAAGGAAGAGGAGAAAATAACAAGACAAAGAATTAGTAAGAGAGGAAGAGAAAGCAGAGGCTGATAATTTTATATATATACAGAGAGAGAGAGAGAGAGAGAAAGTGAAAAAGAATATTTGTGTATGTGTCAGTCAAAGCACAAACAGATATTGAACGTAAAGAAAAAAATGAAAGTGACATACGAGAGAGAGAGAGAGAGAGAGAGAGGAGGGGGGAGAGCCGTAATGGAAGGTTTATGTTAGAAAGGATGGAAGAGACTGATAGCACTCTGTATGTCTGTCTATCAGTTTATACTGTCTATCCTTATTCTCTCTCTCTCACACACACACATTTTTCTCACAGCACTTTTAGCAATCTCGCGATGGATTTGCGAGAGAGGACCAAAATCTTTTCATTGACCAAGTGAATATCTTTTAGTTTTTGAAAATGCATATAGAGCGAGAATTAGAGTTAGCATGGTGGTGATGATGACGATGATGGTGGTGGCGTTGGTGGTGATGACGATGATGAACCGTCTCGATAGTAGTGAATTGATCGGTATAAAAAGCGAAATGAAGAGTTAGACCAAGAACGAGAAAGTTAAATTGAAGGTTTTAATTGCAAGAGGGTTGAGTTGCATGGAATGATAGATTTTTTTTTTTTTTTTGTGTCCGACTCTGGGCATAGCAATAAACTCGGGGTTGAATGTAATAATGTACCTGTACGCTAGAAATCATTTTGGGTTGCAGTATAAGCCGCTTCTGAGCAGGACTAATGTTAAAGAATATGTGGCATGAAGGGTTAGTTTTGGCAAGGATGAAGCTGGGAAGTATAGTCGGCTTGGGATGGAGTGGAAGACTACATTTGAAGCAGCATAAAGATGGAGAAACCGGTGGAAGAGAGTGGAGGCTCATATATATATAAAAAAAAGACAGAAAGAAAATTCGAATGGAGCCATTAAAAAAAAAAAAGGTTAAAACTGTTACGACGAAATTCAAATATTCAGACCGCCTCCTGCAACTGTTAGGCGTCGACCTCGCGACTGAGATCTGCAATATCCCTTCCACCTCTCATACCACCAGACCTTCCCCCAAGCCCTGCACAGGCATAGGAGGAGCTGGCAGTCGATTTCCATTCTATAATTGGTAGATTAAAAGGCGATACTGAGAGAGGACGGGGCAGATCCGGGTTACATGGCGGTCGGAGGGGACGCTGGGCTGGCCGTTTGTTTATGTTTGGTGGGCTGTGAGGGGAAATGGACAGGGTGTTTGTTATGCAGTGGGAATCAGGAGTCTTGTTGCCCTTCCTGCTTCTCTCTCTCTCTCTCTCTCTCTCTCTCTCTCTCTCTCTCTCTCTCTCTCTACGAACTTTCAGAAATCAGTGTGGCAAATTTGCAAGAACCAACACTGAAAATAGACAGGACCATTATAAAAAAAAAAAAAAAACAGTCGGAATCAAAACTCATTTCACCTCTCCTACCCTTTCTTCATGGACTTTGAGACTCACTGTGGTAAATCTTCAGGAACCGACACTGATGACACTGATCTCTGGCCAGACTAAATCATCGGTGTCGGTTGGTGTGGATTTATTACAGTTTTTTGAAGTCCTTGGAGAGAGAGAGAGAGAAGAAAAGTGACTGGAGTTTTTAGGCCTACTACACCTATGAGCAAATTTTCTCCGACAGTCCTTTGCCAGCATTGTGTCCTGTCTTCTTTATTGCTCATTCCTCCCCAAACGACGGAAAGTACCAATCCTTCTCATATTTACTGCTGTGTACATAATTACCGTAATTTAAAAACAGTGCACGTAACGCCTTCCATTCATTCGAAGAGAGATGTACAATTTCGATCAGTACCTATGTCTTTAACAGTGCATTTAATTTGTCTAAACTGTATCAGATCTTCATGCAGATTTGTACGGTACGTAGGGTGAGCAGGCTCCAGCAACAGACAAGCGGGAAAGTAGATCGTCGTTTTCGTCGTCGTTTTCGTTTTTGAAGGCTGCAACATGCTTGCATGCGTCGGCCTTTTTGGATTGGAGCGTGTAGCATTTTATGACCGGATGCCCTTCCTGATGTCTACCAATGACCCTTGGGTGGATTCGATCCTCCAACCCTACGGCCAGAGCGGAGCGGTCTAACCCACTGAGCCACGGATGCGTGGTATATATCAGTGTACCCAGTGAAAATGGACTGCACCTTCATTCATTCATTCATTCATTCCAGGAGCCTTTTAAAACTGTTATTCAAGACTGTACCAGAATAAATTGTAATGTTGGCTCCAAGTCCAGTGCAGCCTTTATCACGGCGGCTGAGCACAGATAACAACTCACTTGTCTATTTATTACAAGCAAAGGTTCTGTGTATTCTCCAGCGTGCGGGTTTGGTTACGTTGTGGGACCCTGCTGTAGGTAAGGTTAGCCTTTCACCTACCATCCACTGACCTGATGTAGTGCTCTGTGTTGCCTTCAGGTAACGCCATTGAGTGATAAGACTGACGATTTTCTATAGTGTGTGAAATTGCTTAATACGTTGGGCGGTATGGTAACCTTCTAACCAAGTAGATTCCTGGTTGTCTAGTGAAGGTGCTCTAACCAGACGTGGCCCATAAAAGTGTAGATCAGAGGGATGGTTGGGGTTTATTGTGCCACCGAAGGGGAAGCCACTAACCACTTGGCTTAATGTTCTCTGGCTTCTGTGCTCATTCTTAGCAGAATAAAATCGTCTGTCGTTAGCTGAGATTATAATACCAGTACTAGAAGTGTCCCTACCATGTGTGGGTTATTGTTTCGACCATTAAGTGTATAGAGAGTAGCCTAGCCTCGGTGCCTACGTGTCTGACTGGACAAAAAGTAACTGGATGACATAACAGGTTGGAATGAGTTACGTTACAGTGAGTACCGTAAGTGTGGGTTAGATTGTTAGGACATATTAGAATACTCAGGTTAGTCTGTGCCAGAGAAATTTAGGTTGAGAGAGAGAGAGAGATCTTGTTTGTGTGTGTGTGTGTGTTTATGTAAGTTTTTGTGTACATATACAAAAGAGACGGTGTGTAAGGAAGGGGGAAAAGAGAATGTGATTGTACTGTATTAAGTAGCCTGTACGGTATAAAAACATAAAGATAGATATATGAACCGGATATAAAAGAAACAGTAATTGGATATGTAAACATTACTCTTATGGAAAGGACGACAGGTGAAAAATACTTACGCACCTTTTATTTTAATTTGGTTTAGAAATAGAAATAATAACTAGTGATAATTCTGATGGTGCACGGGCCGAGATAATTAGTGATATTTTCACCTCTCTCTCTCTCTCTCTCTCTCTCTCTCTCTCTCTCTCTCTCT
>JAGKTI010001674.1:0-33193 GCA_018397915.1 Birgus latro
TTACCACAACTACAAACATTCCCACAAGTCCGTTCACTTCCAAGACGCCTACCACAACTACTGCCACGAATAGTACCTTGACTACCACCACAAATACTACCACGATTGCCATAGCTACCACAAATACTGCTACGATCGCCACAGTTACCACAATTGCTATGACAGTTATCACAACTAAGTATTAACTACCAAATTCTTCACAACATTACAACTGTCACAACCATAAATAACATTGTAACTGCTTCCACACTCTTAACCACAACTACCACTAACACAAGTATTGCACATAACACCATTATCAAATTCATCTCACAACCTACAACCACAACCTACCAACATCTTTACTACCACCACCACAACTACTATTATTACTACTACTACTACTATTTATAACTTGAATGGGTTTGGACGGAAACATGACCTTGAACTTTAACATTTAAACTCCCAATTATAGGTTACTCTCGGTCAAGCCAGAGAACTTCAAGCTTTTAGAGTATACTCCACACTTAAATTTTACTGAGAAGCGGTGATTGATGATACAATAATAATAATAATAATAATAATAATAATAATAATAATAATATCGATTTTCCTACGCCAATTTGTGTTAAAAATGCTCAAATATAATAAATAATAATATTAACAATAATAATAATAATAATAATAATGATAAAGAAAAACAATATCAACAATATCAAAAGTCTTACTGATACTGTTAATTACAACCTCCTCATTAACAATGTCGCTCGATGATCTTGACGGCAGAGCAAGATTATTAGCGCAGGTGTACAAGACCCAGATCCACCCCACCGCGCACCCTATCACTTCTGCCCTTCCCCTCACGCAGGACAAGACCCGCGGGACTCAACTACGCACTCCCGCCACGTCAGGTCCCTCCCCAGTCGCCCTCCTCCAGAAAATACTTGGGCCGAGTCGAATAATTGAACTCTTAGCATTCACATCGCTTAGCCCTGGGAATCGATCAGACACACTCGACATAATTCTGGCATCTACCCCTTTAAGATCTGCTTATGCAATGTCATGACCAAGACAACACGTGTTTATGTGTTTTCGTACATTCCACGGGTAATCGATCGAGGAAAATCAGCCCGGAAGAGGAAATAACATGAGGGACTAGTTTATTTAGCGGAGAGCGGCGCAGAGCACAGCCAGATGACGTAAAGCACGCGGTTTCCATGACAACAGTCAATACTAGCAGACCCGGCAACATGTTTTTCTTCATTGTAGTTACACAAATCACTGAAATCCACAATGGTCGCCCTAGAACCATCATTGGTCTTCATCAGCAGGTAAATTTACATAAATCTTCATTCATTGAAATTTCCAGTCCTCAATAGATTAATAAATACAATGGTATGAGACGGATCCCCGCGTATGGCAATCCTGACTCACCAACCTGTCCATTGACTGAGACAACCACAACCTGTTACTACACCGCTGACTTCCCACTCATCCACATGATGGATTAATCTTCTGGTTAATAAATATACACCCTCCTCGTCACTCAAATTATATCATCCCCTGTCTATGCTGAAAATGAAAAAATGGTGAACTATGATGCGCCATTATCGCACAGCGTGGCATCTCCCTCTGCCGTGACTCATTCAACGTCTACAACCCCGCATGCAAGAATACGCAAATATTTCACGCTAGTACTTCTTTTACTGACATGATTAATGCAAAATTCCTAAGCCAATATACTGTGGGTAAGTGAATGATGCAATACATTAACTAAAAAATCAGGAAAGCCAAGAAGAACAGACTACTTACAAAACTATGCAACAGTACGTAAGCGAAGTCATGCAATTTACAAACTTCGAGCTAAAGTGCCAAACCACTTAATCAGGGCAGAAAGACTGGGTATATTAAGCACAGATATCAAATGACTGAGGAACCCAAACTGAATTTAGAGGTTTCAGAATGTATCGATCAGTTGCTCACGGTCAACGAAGCCAGTGTTGAGATGGAATATTCAACGTAGGAGAAAAGGGGGGGGGGGGGGGGATGTCGCGACTGGGGGATGTCGCGACTGCCTGTACCGTCTTGAACTCCGGACATTCCATCATTACTTTTCCACAGTCTTACCTACGTGGTTAAAAGATGTGCGTGCAGGACATGTTCACTGGTATATGTACTGTAGTCACATATTTTTTATTTATTTATCTATTTTTTTTTTTTTTCATTTTCTTATGTTTCTGCGAGAGTACTTCATCATCCATGTCAGTGACTATGATGAGCTCCAATGCTTATTGTTGTAAGAGTAAAGAGTACACACTCGTACAACAAAATTGCACACACCTTCTTCAGATAGCTGATCATTAACTAATAATTATCTAGGGTTACTGCTGACAGACCTGAAAATGGCAACCGGAGGGAAAGTAAAATACCGCTGATCTATTGTCCCATCATATGCTGTATGTTAATGGGCAGGCTAAGATTACAGTATCTGTTTTGATTTCAGTTAAGGATGATAACGAACACACACACACACACACACACACACACACACACATACGTACTGTACGTGGAGTATACACTGATTCATGCACATGCCAGTCTCAAGCAATAGGTAGACTTTATATTATTTACACCAACACCAGATGATTTTATTCATCCAAGACTAATTATGGCAGTCAAAAACTATCTCCTGTCAACCCTTTTCTGCACCAGTCAAAGGCTATCTCCTGTCATTATTTTTTTGCACCAGTCAAAAGACATCTCCAGGCACCTCTTCTCTCCAGTCACCCTTCCTCTGTACCAATGGAAAAAAAAAAAATCCTTTTCCTAGAACTGGTACATAAAGGAATATAATTTGAATGACACCAGATGATGTTCTGTCGAGAGAAAGCATGAGTGTCAAAATGTGAAATAAAGATAACAGCCGACCTGTTTAACCCCTTCCATCCAGTGACGTATTTCTGCATTGTATTCTTGCATCTCCACACGATTCGGTTCAGTTATTGAGTCTCCTATACCCATTTTACTCTGACCTGACCTAAAACTGCCATCTACCATCCTGAACACTGAGTCATAACAATAGATCAACACGAGTATGATGTTGGTCACAAAGAATTGCTGTGAAAAGGCTGTAGATAGCATCGTCTGTCTGTCACTGAACTCCATGGTATAAACTGCAAAAGAAGGAAAATCTGGCCCAAGTTAAGGTAAAAGGACTATAGCAGTAAAAGGGTTAAAAAAGGGTATATCTAACCCCTCCTGGTAAGTAAAAAGAACAGAGCAGGAAATCAAGTCATCGGAGTTGCTAGGAAGGGTGCCATCACGTAAAAGCGTTCCGGCACCAAAGGGGTTTATGAAGTGTTTAAAGGAAAGCGGGCCTACCACCAAGTGTACCGTACTGTTGTACTGCGGTTGCGGTATGGTTATATATCAGCAGCAATATTATCCAGTGTAATGTAGGCTATAATTCAAGCTTCAACCCCTTCAGTCCAGTGACGTATTTATGGCCCCAACACCGTCGTGGAGACCATGCTGCATTGTTTTTTTTTTTTTACACACTTCATTTTGGTGCCGTTCCTTCACTTTTTCACCAATTCACTTCAAATTTGGTACAATTATTGTTCTCTGATCAATGTCCTCGTAAATCTTGCTCGTTGTTTTGGGTTAAGGCCTTTTAAAGTATTTAATGAGGTCAAAGGTCGCACCGTACAAACACATGTTTTATGAAATGTGTCACAGCAAATTCGTAAGTTTATCAGCCTTTCGACTGGTATTTACTCACTCATGATGCTATAACTCGCTTAGCTGAATAAATCGTTTGGGTCAGCTGGAGTACAATACTAGAGTAGAGCGGTTCCCGCCATGAGAGGGTTAATGCGCGGACAGGTGTTATCCCACTCGACAAACTCAGTGGCAATCAGTGAGGCTCGGGGTCGTATACTAAGGGCCTTTGGATAATTCGTAACGCTTCTTCCTTGGCAATTTATTTTGCATCTTTCACCTTCATATCCCCTTGTGTATTATTAATGTACATTATCGATGTGTCTTGTAGCGGCCGGCCTGTACATGTCTGTCACTGGGGACAACTCTAATAAACACGTTGAAGCCGTGTTGTACGAGCACTGATATTGGCCTTGGGCAAATTGAGGGCCAGGAAACACCACTTTCTGTCAGTGGAGAAATAACCCACTCCCAGCCAGTGCTCCACACGGGGGTATAAGTGAGGAAGGCTATTGGTGTGTACGGTGAGAAGTGCACGTGGAAGCAGTGTTATGGTGGCTGTGTGGGTGACAGTCTGTACGGTACATATCATCGAGGTAATTTCAACAGGGTTCGAACATGTGAGAACACATGAAAGGACACACTATTGCATCTCTTAAATCCCACCCCTTTCCTGGTGGGACTGAATCCAGATGAGAAGAACTGCTCGGTGCACATGCAAACTACCCGACTGCTTGATGAAAATGTACTGTAGACTAATACGCAGAATGTTGGCATGTAATACGCAAAATAAATCGCTTAGCAAGGCGTATCATGATATTTCTTATACCACCTAAACTTCATGCCTCGAACCTACTTCAGAGCATCATCGGAAAGTAAGGCACGTGCCATACCGACCGAGCCACCGAGTCGTCCGTGCCACTTACTGATCCCCCCTCCCCCCATCCCCAAACACCTACCGGACTCTTCTGTATCTTTTTCCCACCTACGCCCTCTCTCTCTCTCTCTCTCTCTCTCTCTCTCTCTCTCTCTCTCTCTCTCTCTCTCTCTCTCCTCGTATCTTCATTTTGTTTCTTCTCGTATCCTAACTTACTTCTGTTTCTCCTTTTCCTTTCTTCCCTCTTCACCTCACTGCATTTCCCTTTCTGTCGTTTCCTTATCTTTATCTTTTTTTGTCTTTTTTTTTCCATTCTCTTTGTTTCTTTTGTTTCCTACTCTTACTCGTTTCCCTGCTCCTTTATCTGCACATCAGTTTCTCTTCTTTCCACTCATTTCTTTCCTCATCTTGTATATTTTCTTTTTTATTGTATATTTCATTATCTTCTTATTTCTTCTGTCTCTATATTCTATTTTCATCATGAGGCCAGGATAAGTGGAGAGAGAGAGAGCGGGCAGACCAAATGAGTGGATTTGAAAGTTTATCGGCAGTGCATTCGAATTTAAATCAGCTGTTATTATCACATCAGTCCCTCTCACATATTCACATATAAACTACAATTATTGTCCTCCTAGCTAAGGTACAACATATGCAGGGTAGAACAGCCTATACATGAGAAAATTCTACTCTCCATTCCTTACGGTTCTTGCAATATTATTTACGACAGGGAATTGATCGTGCCAGATAATTTCATTCTATACTCTACTTTTTTTCCCGCTGATGATCCACTTTCGTGAATGTGGCACCTGCGCACTCCTGTCGCGTGATTGGTTGGTTTCAGTTTCATACCTGAAGGATCGTATTTAAAAAAAAAAAAAAAAATATTGTACGTACCTTATATTCCAATTCTTATAAATGCTGTTTTGCATTCTCATTGTACTATACAAACATACATGAAACGAGTATGCATCTGTGCTTCACCCAAACGGACAATGAATTTGAGGAAGTTGAATTTGAATTGAAATATTTATTGTTGTAAAAGGTACAGACTTGTTGCATCTCCCTATACTTTTTTTTTTTTTTTTTTTAAAAATATACGCATTAGGCTGCGTAAGTGCAAACAAAAGGTATCTTAATACTTAGGCACTTGTTACATTAGACAATAGTACAATTCTAAGTAAATAAGCAGTTTTGTCAGCGATAAAGTGGTGGAAGTGGAAAGGCGAATGGAACAGTCGCTACAGAGCAGTGGGGGTGGAACGAGAGACGGCCGGCCGGGAAAACAAGTTTTCTCGTCTCGCAAGATGTCAGACTTTATTATGGATCACACCTACTCCTTTGCTTCGATACCTTCGCCCATATTATTGGTAAGTATATGTATCCGTCAGTATATATATTTATTTATTTATTTGAGATGCAACAACTCTGTACCTTTTACAACAATAAATATTTCCATTCATATTCAGCTTCTTCAAATTCATTGTCCGTTTGGGTGAAGCACAGATACATACTCGTTTCATGTATGTTTGTATAGTACAGTGACAACGCAAAACAGCATTTATGAGAATTTGAATATAAGGTACAATATTTTTTTTTTTTTTTGTAAATATGATCCTTCAGGTATGAAACTGTAACCAACCAATCACGCGGTAGGAGTGCCAGGTGCCACGTTCACGAAAGTGGATCATCAGCTGGGGAAAAAAAAAAAAAAAAACAGAGTATAATTAAAGTGAACCCCTCACACAGAAGGGGTTCGACGCAATCTTCAGTAGCCCCCAAGTACGGCCGTCTTATCTAATTCATTCTTCCTCTCGACGATTTCATTCAGCTTAGGAGAAACCCCAGTAGTGACGGAGTTAAAGGTAAAATAATACGAATCTTAAATCATGTCGTATAATCACATTTTGCCCATTATTCTTTATATGCATTTTTTTTTTTTTTTTTAAGGGAAGGCCTCTTGTAATGAAAGGGTTGAGGTGTACTGACCAAATAAATGGCTAGAAGTGAGATGTTTGGGAACTCCTGAGGTCATGAAAATATGATTTGGTCATATACATGGTTAATTAAAGATGTGTCTATAGCCGCTTCAGATATTCATCACGACTCTATTGCGATTATTTTGCATACCACACCTTATTTCGCGTTACTGGAGCAAACTATGTCGATACCTGAAATACATAAAAAGAAAGAGAATCAGAGCGCACTTGCACAATATATCCGTAAGGAAAATGTGCTACGAAGATTCCAAATGACACTTTGAGTGACTAAATTTGTCACCTAGAAGACGGCCACTTGACTAAGGCAGCGGTCACATGGGCACATACGAGGAAAGTAATAGAGAATATCAGACTGCCGCAAAGTGCCAGTGACATTGACTTAAATGTATGAGAATCGGGTGGTAATGGAAGAAGTGGTTATGGAAGAAGAGATATCCAGCAACGACTAGGAGGGACAAGGTGGTCAAGAGTATGAGGGAGAGTGTCAGTGAGTGGGGTGGCTGGAAGAAAAGATAGATCAAGAACGAATAGGGGAAATAGGGTGAGGGAGTATATGAGGGGGTGAATGAGAGCAGGGTGGCCGAAGGAAAGAAAGGCAGACCAAGAACGAAGTGGAAGAATAAGGTGGGTAAGTACATGGGAGAGTATTAAAAGAGAGGCTAGATGATGACGATGCAGACCGAGAAGAAGGTGGAGGGACAAGGTAGAGTGATATATGGGGGAGGGTGTATAAGAGTCGGGCGGTCAGAAGTAGACGAGGTAGACCAAGAACAAAGTGAAGGGTCAAGGAGAGGTGCGTATAAGGAAAATATATGACAGTGGGGTGGCTTTGAGACGTAAACCAAGAACGAGGCTGAGACCTGACGTGAGAGGATATGAGCATGAGGAGGGGAGGTGTGTCATGGAGAACGGAAGTTGTTACTGGATAGGCATAAAAATCCACGTTCAGTAGGTCTTGTCACTGCCATTCCTCAGGTACTACATATATATACATACAAACATACACATACGTACATACAAATATAATATACACACATACATACATACTCACTTAAATACATAGTATACATGCATGTTTTCAATCCATCCATTACAAAGAAAAACTTTTGATAACAGCAGTTTCCTCAACTCCTTCAGTACCATGGAGTGTTTTCATTTCATTCTTGCTACCACCAAGCGATTTATTTAGTTTAGGAGAGAGGTTTCTTAGGGAAAAGCTGAATAAAGCCACCAGGCGGATTTAGTCAGCCTTGAAGAGATTGTGGTTAAGAGACAAGGAGGAGGAGGAGGAGAGAAAGGAAAATGAAGAGGGGATGGGGAAAAAAAAAAAAAAAACGAACGGGAGGAGGAGGACGAGAAGGAGGAAAAGGTGATAAAGGGAGATTAAGAGGTGTAGAAAAACGAAAATAGAAAGCGAAAAAAAAATGAAAAAGAAAAAAATGAAGTATACAAAAATTGCCGAAGAAAGAACGAGAGGGGCGCTCAGTGAAGAGCATCTCTCCGACAAGTGCAACGTGTGAAGGCATCTCTCCGATAAGGGCAACGTATGAGCGCATCTCTCCGACAAGGGCAAAGTAATTTCCAAACCACTCTTCATAATGGGTTTGGTTTTCTCAGCACTGATTAGGCTTACGCATAAAGCGTTTTCCGGATCCAGAATCTGTAATACGATCCGGATCTGTCCCAAAAGTTAATCGATAGTTCCCTGGGACATGGGCTATCTATCCACCAAATTTGGTCCAAATCTCTTTTAGTTTCTGAGTAATCCTGCTAACAAACGAACACACAAACAAACAGGGGTGAAAAAATACTCTCCTTGTCGAGGAGAAAAAGAAAACGAAAGCCCAAAAGAGAAAAACGTGAAACTGGCGATTTGATCAACTTTTTGTTTTTGTTTTATGTGTCCGACTCTGGGCATAGGCTTTACAGCCTGCTATCAAGGCCCAGCCGTCCTCCTACATACCATACACCTCTACATGTCACCACTTCGGCGCTTAATACCCACCGTCCATATTGAATACATGCTAGGGCTGTCTCATACAGGACTGGTGTATTGGTATTAGCGGGGTTATTTTTACGACATGTCGGCGGGTCTTCTGGTAGATCAGTAAAGCCTGATTTAATGACATTCAAATCCTTAAACTGTTCCCTGCCCCAGCGAGGATTCGAACCTGGGTCCCACGGGACTGCAAGCCAACTCTCTACCGATCGAGCTACCAACTTAATCCTACAAGTGTCGTAGGTGCAATGAGGGAGAGTTGTTTGGACGAGAGAGTGGTGTAGTAGCGCCTTTATCGCATGAGAGAGAGAGAGAGAGAGAGAGAGAGAGAGAGAGAGAGAGAGAGAGAAACATGGAAGGTTAGAAAGGAAGTAAAAGTTGAAGAGAGGCCCAACTTCCCAACAGATAGGCAAACACGTGTTCCGAGTCCAGAAATACCACTCATTTTAAAGTCATAGAAAAAAAAAATCAGTAATGAGAAAGCAGTTGCAGTGATGAAAGAAGTTGTGGTAAAGAAAATGAAGAATGTAAAACGTTAGTGTGGAAAATGAACAAAGAAAAACTTTTTTTAATAGAAAAACACTGAGTTAGAAAATGGAAACTAAAATAAGTCTTGTCTAGGAAGCGGAAAAAAGATTGCCTCTGTCCACAGTATGGGGAAGAAATTGCTAGAAATAGCTAGTGTTGACAGAGGAAATAAATATTTATAAATGAATCAGGCGTTAATTACTAGTAATTGAGAGAGAGAGAGAGAGAGAGAGAGAGAGAGAGAGAGAGAGAGAGAGAGAGAGAGAGAGAGGGAGGGAGGGAGGGAGAGAGAGAGAGAGAGAAAGTGATATCTAAGAGTTTGTTTGCAGTAATCGAAGGAGCCCCTTCACTTTATCTCTTGCAATACCAGAGCCAGGATACGGAGAGAAAGAGAGAGAGAGAGAGAGAGAGAGAGGATCCCTCTTCCTTTACTATGCTATTGTTCTTACTAGGTGGACCGGTCATAATTCATCAAGAGAAAGACTTATTCTCTCATTACAAAGCCTTAAGAATAGAATATCAAAGCACAATTATGCTCTCCCTCATTCTCCCTCCGACCATCAGCCGCACCGAGGCCACCGAGAGTCAGGAAAACAGGTAGACGCAACTTGATATGAAATAAAATAGAAACGGAAGAAAACAGTACTCGTTTTTGTTCAGATAAAAATGAATACAGCCATATGCTGTCCACTGTCTTAAATTGCCGTTTCTCCATCTTGTACGGTGAGTTGTAAAAAATAACATAATAATGATACTAGTCACGAAGCAGTGCTTTGGAATAAATGTAACTGAAACCCCCCCACCCCCCCCCCCCTTTTTTTAATTTCTCCAAGCTACCGGAAAGAAGCTGCAAAAGGACGAACATCTCAGTCACGTTAATGTGACAAACCACCGTATAATTATACCCTTTATTTATTAGGTTTTAGACTTCTATTACACGGATCCAAGTTGTCTATGCCCCTAGGGTACTCTAACAATATATTAATGCATTCAGCGGCAATAAGTACGACTTGAAATTCTCACCTGTTAAGCTCAGTTACTTTGTTCAGGGTGTAATTGCTTATTAATTCACTATTAATCCATTTTATCGTACTTCCTACTAGTCTTCCTTCACTTTAAACTAGTTTAAAACTGGTATCTCTCCAATCTTGAATGTAACTAACAATACGATAACACCATAGATGATGCTAGCTGCAAGAAATGCTCGGGAAAAGGCCGAGAGCTGCAGCAAGCGCTGTCTTATGTTGGCACTGGACAATATGAGGTAAGCTACAAAAGGACAAAAACCTGTGTCAGGTTTATTGTACGAAAATTATAGGCACGAAGAAGTGTTAAGGAGAGGGTGTGGAGCCGTGGCACTGGGCAATGTGAAATGAGTTGAAAAAGGACGCCAGGTTAAGTGTGTGTGGAGGGGGGAGGGGATAGGCTGTGTTTTCCCTCATAATGCTCTATAATTTACTGACCTTCAAAAGTTCAAATCGCGGGCCACTGCCATCTTCACCGAGCTCAGACAATATTATCACTTTTTCTACTTTCTCATATTTGTTTGAGCTCCTTTCCCAGCTACAGGCTGTTGCTATTCCATGATCTTGATTTTTCAATTGTGGCTTTCACTGACTAATAATAATAATAATAATAATAATAATAATAATAATCCATCCATTCATCATCCAATCCTCCGTTACCCCATGAGGAGCGTAGGAGCCCGGGGCTAGGCAAATTGGTCCTGACATTTAAGATGAGAGTGATCAGCCTCACTCATCCCTGAGTGGCATTACATGAGCAATAAACCACAACCATCCCTTGGATATAAAACTTTACCGGCTCAATCCGATTGGAGCGCCGTAATTACCCACAAAACCAGCAGGCGCCAAAATATGGTTACCACCCAGCGTAGCAAATGGTTTCCTGGTGTACAGGAAACCATTTGGCTTGTCACTCAGTGTAGTCACCCACAGGCAGAACGAAGAGGAAAGAATGAAGGAAAGAAAGACTGAGGAGGAAGTGTAAAGTCACCCGTAGGGAGAAGACGAGGAAAGAATGAGGGAAAGACAGAAGAGGATGGAAGGAAAGAAGGATGGAGGAGAGGAAAGGACAGACACCTGAGAGCAGCACTACATCAAGTGAGTGGATGGTGAGCGCCCCCACCTACCACAAAGCTAATTATAATAATAACGCATATTTTTCAATGGTGCGGAGAGAGAGAGAGAGAGAGAGAGAGAGAGAGAGAGAGAGGAAGGGTGAGTTATAAAGGCTACCACTGTATACTGAAGAACGTGTTGTTATTGTGACGTCACGACCCTCTCTCTCATCTTATCTGATCTCCGCTTCCTTCTTCCCGTTTCTTTCACCTATCTGTCTCCACTTACACCATTCTCTAATTAAATTTCAAGTCTGCAAATAATGCCGGAGAGAGAGAGAGAGAGAGAGAGAGAGAGAGAGAGAGAATCCCGGGAATGATTGACACTTTCCTCAATTCCTCAGCCTCACCACCATACCGTCTGCCTCACTCCCACACTGTCTACCTCACACCCACACCCTCTGCCTGACCACCACATTCTCAGCCTCACCACAAAAACCTCAGCCTTACACCCACACCCTCTGCCTCACACCCACACCCACAGCCTCAACACCACACCCACACCACAACCTCTGCCTCACACCCACATCACAATCTCTGCCTCTCCACACACCCTCACCCTCAACCTCACCATCACACCCTCAGCCTCACCATCAAACCCTCAGCCTCACCACCACACCCTCAGTCTCACCACCACACCCTCACCCTCATTACCACACTACCACCACACCCACACCTTCACCACTTATCCTCAGCCTCACCACCACACCCCCATCACCATACCCACACCACTGCACCCTCACCATCTCTCTCAGCGTGGTCCACTGAATTAGGCAAATTTGGGTCTGTCTGGACATAGCTACTCCTCACCCTGCCCTAAGGTGGGAAAGGCGGTCCGGATGATGATTTTTTTTTTTTTAATGATTGCCTGGAATTATCACCACAGAACAAAATAAACTATGGTTGGGTTGAACAAAACAGGTAAGGTACTCCAGGCATGGGAAAAAAAAAAAAAAGGAAGGGGGGGAAGGGGTAGTAGTAGTAGTAGTAGTTGTTGTTCCCTAGGCAGTCTGGCCAAACAGCCCCGAGTCCCTAAGGAAGGCCATGGCCGAGACCGGACTTTCCCACAGAGCTCGCAAGGAGTGTATGTTATGATGTTGGCGTANGTGATTGTGTGCAATGCAGTCTTCCATAATGTGCTTCATAGTATGGGATGTTGTGTTACATCCTGGACAGGCATCAGCGACGGAGTCATCCAGCCTCTTCTGGTAACTTAAGAGGGTTGGATGATGCCCATATCTCAGCCTGGCCAGGTGGACCCTGTCCTCACGAGGGAGATAGGATTCAGAAGGGTGGATATCAGGAGGCCGTGCATGCAGCTGTGTGTTGTCTTTAAGTGACTGAATGGAGCAGCGAGTGATATGCTTCTGGAAGCTGGTCTGAGGCGGGCGAGGGGGGAGATGACGGTATTTGTGTATGATATCGTGTGCTGGGTGCTGTTTTGATGTTCCTTGGTGTGTGTGGGTGTTGTCATGTCATGTAGTGTAGTGGATGTTGTAGTTTTGTGGAGGCTGCAGCGAGAATTTGGGTGCTCATGTCTAGGTGATCCTTGATTTTGAGGACTTTGGTTTCTTGATGTAGGTGGTCTGTGGGTGTAGTAGCTGTGCAGCCTGTAATTATTTTTAGGACCTTGTTCTGTATGGTCTGTAGAGTGTTAAAGTGTGTTTTAGTGAGGTTAGGAGCCCAAGCAAGGCTTGCCTAATTCATCACGGAACGTATATATTGTTTGTATTCTGTGGTGATGGTTTCTTTGTTGTGTCCAAATGTTGTTTGGGCAAGTGACCTCAAGGCATTGAGTCTTGGTGTTATTTTATTTTTAATGTTTGTGATGTGTTGTTTAAATAACAATGATGTTTTGTATGTTACACCAAGGATTTTGGGTGTGTGTATGTGGCAGGGAAGTGTTGTTTATGGTGAAATGTGGAATATGACTGTGTTCTGCTGTCCAGTTTGTGAGGAAGGTCACTGTAGATTTGGCCGGGGCTATTTTGAACCTGTTTGTGGTGAACTATTCGTGTAGTGTGTTGAGGTAAGGTCGGAGGATGTGTGCAGCTGTGTTTGCATTTTAGTGTGTACATGTAAGTGTTGTCATCTGCATAGGAGGCTGTGTGTATCTGTGGTGTGTGGGGTGTGGGTATGTTGTGCATATATAGGTTAAAGAGTGTAAGGGACAAAATAGATCTTGGGGGACGCCATTTGTGAAGTTTCTGATGTTCGAAGACTGACCGGCATATGCTACACATGCACATCTGCCTGCTAAGTAGTTTGCCAGCCATCTTTTTGTGTTATTGTGCATGTTTGTGTTGAATATTTTGTTTGTGAGGCTGTGGTGGGGGATGGCATCAAAAGCTTTGCTAATGTCTAATGTGACTAGGAGTATTATGTGTGGTGGCCTGGCTGAATTCATGCCATCAAAAACTCTCTGTGTAAGGTCTGTAAGAAGAGTGTGGAGTGTGGTGGCCCAAAGCCACGTTTTGATGGGGCTAGGGGGGTGTAAGGTGTAACTAGTTTAGTACCAGTCGTTCAGTGACTTTAGAGGGGGTGCAGAGGAGTGTGATGGGGCGGTGTGAGGAAGGTAACATGGGGTCTTTGTTTGGTTTAGGGATAGCGATGATAATGCCATGCTTCCAGATGTTGGGTATTATGTTGTGTGAGTAGCTGTAGTCTGATATGTTGGTGAATGTTTGTATGCCTTGTGGTCCAAGGTGTTTAAGGTGAATGTTGCTTATGTCGTCTGGTCCACAGGCAGATGAGTGTTTAGGTTGCTAATGGTTTTTCGTCTGGTTGTAAGTGAAAGGTGCGTAGTCTGGGTCTGTGGAGAACTGTCTCTTACGTCCGATGATACGTCGGTCGTCGCAATGGGGGTTTAGATGGCTGAAATGTGAAAAGTGATTGATGAGAGTGTTTGCTTGTTGTTTGAAGGTATGCTGTCTGTTGTGATGGCAGCGTGTGTTTGTGTAGTGTTGCTGTTGGAGAGTGTGATGCTGTTTAGTGTTTTGTAGAGTTTGCTGGTGCTTATTTTGTTGTCAAGTTTTTTGAGATAATTATTCCAGTTTAGTGTTTGCTGTTCTGATATTTTATTATCTGAGTGTTGAGTTCTTGTATTTGTTGTACGGTGTCTTGAGTATGGGGTGTTGGGAAGTGTCGTAGTGTGTCCCGTTGACTGTGGAGGCCTTGAATTTCTGGTGTGAAGTTGGGGTTATCTCTCTTTCTGTTGCCTGTAGTGATGTGTCTGTTGTCTGTGTTTTGTATATGTAATTGTATTGAAAGTGTGCATGGCGGTGTTGATGTTTGTGATAGATGTACTGTTTGATGTTCCGAAATGTTGTTCTGTTTCAGTTGTGAAAGCCTCCCAGCTGGCTCTCTTATAATTAGTGTATGTCTGTCTGTGGCCAGCTGGAGTGATTCTGGTTTTGGTAGTGATGAGGATTGGGAGGTGATCAGATCCAAGAGTTTTTACCACTCTCCAGGATGTTGTGGGGGCGGGGTTTGGGGAGCAAAAGGTGATGTCTGGGGATGATGGGTGGAAGAGGGCTTGGTGTGGGATATGGGTATGTTGATGGCGATTATTCAGTATGAAAAGATGATCTGTTTGGGATTGTAGTACCAGCCCTCTGTCTGTGTCAGGGTTGTTGACATTCCAGGCCGACGCCATGGCGCTAAAATCACCACCCAGGATGATGTTGGGTATGTTAGTGATGTGGTGTATTTGTGGAGAGTAATTGTGTGGTATTGTGGGGGATGATTGGGGGGGAATGTATGTGTTGGCAATTGATATGTGATTTGTTACCAGTGAGTATTTTAATTGATTGTATTTCTGTTGTGGTGTCATGTGGAGGGAGAACTGACTGTGTGTGCACTGGTATCTGAAAAGTTGATGAATTTATGTACCAGGGTGATGAGTCCACTGCCACCGCCATCGACCTGGTCTGTCGAATGGTGGTGAAGTTATGAAATATAGGTGTTTTCTGTGTTCTGTGTAATGTTTCTTGTGTGATGGCAATGTGTATCCTTTGTTGTTTGATGAATTGTGGAGGTTCTTGTTTTTTGGTGTTTATCCCATCTATGTTTAAATGAAAGATGTTTATGTTGTGTGTGCAATGTGTGTTGGGTGCTGCAGCACGGGGTGGTGGTGGTGGTGGTGTGGGTGGAGGGGAAGGGGTAGGAGAAGTTTGTGATGGAAGCAAGGGTTGGGGTGGATTAGGATGGGGTGGAATGGGAGGGGTTGGGGGATTGGTTGGTGTGGGAAGGACTGGTGGGTTTGGCTGAGGAGGCGTAGAGGAAGTAGGGGTAGGGTTGGTGGGGAGGGTTAGTGGGTGAGGGGAAGGAGCATAAGGATCAGGTCCAGGTGTCTGAGCAGTGTTTTCTGGATGCAAGTGTTGGGCAGGCATAATGGGTCCAGTTCTTGCAGAAATTGCACTGAAATGAACCCTGTGTCTGTTGACTCAATGTGATAGGTTTTTGAGCACGTTGGACATGTGTATTTGTTGGTGGGTCCTGGGATGCTCTCAATGTTCCCGGTTAGAAGTTGTCGAGAAATGACCACTGGGGAGTCATTTCTCGGTGTAGAAAAAACGGTGTTGTTGTGTGTGTTGTGCTGACAGGAGTGGTACTTGCCTAAGTGACTGAAGCCACTCCCAGGTTCTCGGGGCCCCATGAGGGGCCGGGGGGGTTTGTCGTGGTTTGGCCCCCATGCTGCCCTCTTCTGCTTTGACAGCCTCTGGGGGGTAGACCCACAGTGAAGTTCAGGGTATGATTTCAAGAAGTTTCCATTATTATTTTAGCAAGGAATCAGCATCAGTTTTCACTCTAAAAGCTATTAATGATTTGCCATAGAAGCATGTGTCTTACAGCTAATCATTTCAGTTAATGCATCCATCATCATAGCCCAATTCCCATCTTTCATATTTCATTCTTACAAATGCAAAATTTCTATTTAGCTTAGAAGTGACAAAAAAATGAAAGGGTAAATGAAGACTGTATTTAACCCTTCCAGTGCCACAGGTCGCTCTTAACCTAAATAAAATAATCTGGAGGTGGCAAGAATCATGAAAAGAGTACGGTATTTCACTGTACTGAAAGGGCTAAGAGAAGCGTTTTGTCAGAATACACACTACTGTGCATGCTGAATTAGGAATGTCTGTATACTACAAAATTCTAGAGTAACTTATTTAAAATCACAACAGCACTACTTAAGATTCCACCACATCCATCCATCTGAGTGACAGAGGAGGGAGTTGCCACTGTACGATTATATGGTCTTGGGTAGAAAGTAGTGGTAATCCTCATCTGTCACTTCAGTAGCTGTTGGTTCAATGATAGGGTGGTTCATCATTATCATGACCTTTTATCTAACCTAAGGATGAGATAAGGAAGGAGAAAATACAAAACTGGGAGAACAATCAACATCATACCCTCTGAAGTGGGCCACCTGATCATTCATGCAGCATTCAAGACACTGAATTCATAGTTCCACATACAGTATATTCGGCAAAGATGGAGAGAGAAATTACTGTACAGCTGACCAATGGTAGAAATGACTGTTTGACATCCACAATAGCCTGACAGATTTACTGCACTTAAGTTCACTTTTCATCATGAATTTGCTTTGAAAAATATAACTGTTGTCATATTCACTGGTTTAACCCAATTTCTATCAACTGCTTTAGTTTATATAAAATTCTAAAGCCTTTCACAAAATGCAGCATCAAGGAACAAGTGGAATTTTTATGCAAAACTAACATAAAATCATAGTAACTTTAAGCAGTTTTCTGCTTACTTTTAGAGGTGATATTGACAAAGCAGTTGGCAAAAAAAAAAAAAAAAAAAAAAAAAAAAAAAAAAAAAAAACTTTCCACTTTATTATAAGATGTTTTATTTACAGTATTAAAATATCTCTCTGACTCTACCTGGAATGTCACACACACTAAGCTGCAACAAAGTGAGCAAAGGAACCTTAACTCTACACCAAACCTTATTTCAGTGCCACTAGGATGAAAACTGAGAATAGTTACTAAAATTCCAGGAAAGAGCCAGTACAACACATACATCAGGGACTACATGGTGCAGATATGCTACAGTACTCAACAAAATATTTTTAACCAAATACAAATCCTGTATACTATAGCTGTCACACACACCTTCTAGAATAAAATTACGAAGACAAGTATGGCAACTTACAAAATCTGACAACATGAGATATTAAGCTATACAATATTTGTATGTAACATTCTTGGTTACTTATAAAACAATGGATTAGAGCATCTGGCTACAGACAGACAGACAGCTGCTTCTGTCAGTCTAATGTACTTGTGTATCAGTCATAATATATTTATTAAGCAAAACTCCTGGACAAAAGGCAACTTTCAGTTATGAAGTGACCATAGCTGCTCAAAGGATTAACCCACCTTACCTCACAGTAATTGGGGATGAGCAATAGGTGACTCATATTATATATTTATATAAATTTTTAGTGCTGAGGGAAGGGGGTCAGTGGGTGGGTGGCATGTGTTCTGTATCAATTTTAACTTAATTGTACTTACTGGGTACCTTAACTACTACTATACCATACATTGCACCTCATTCACTGGTTTGGTTAATCAAGCACGAAGCACAAGCTAGTAAGTCACAAAGCCAGGTGTTCTGAAAATGTTACAAACTATCTTGGGGAATATTCCACAGCTGAGGAATCTACCTAACCTCTCGATGGCTGTCAACAAAATACTGGCTAAAATAACGCTTCCACACTCGTATTTTTATTGCTCACTCAATGACTTAAACATTCATATAAAAACTACAAATGAAACTAAATACAATACACAGAAATTCTCTAATTATGTTGCTAACTACTATCAACAGATCAGATCAAGTTCAAATCACTGGATAATTAGCTTAAAAAAATAAATAAATAACTCAATCACTGGAGACTGTTTTTGAAAGGACAATGTATTTCTACAAATGAATAGATGAATAAAAAAAATAATAATCTCTGAAATACAGTGACCTTACAGTATATATTTCATTACTACCACTAGACAATTTGAGCCAGTTTATGGGATTAATGAACTCACTACCTAACCCCACTAGTTCAAAAAGTCTCCCTTAAGATGAATAAAATAACCAGGAAGTAGCAGGGAAAACTAAATCACTTTGCTACAGAGGTTGTTCTAATCACATTCAACACATCGGTACTGTACTACTACAACCCTTAGATATAATGACACAAGAGTAATGTAGCGATTAGAGTACAATATAACCAATCACTGTATGGTACATTAGCCCATTAGACTACAGAAATCACCAGTATTCTGTAACAATGTGACACCTGAAGTACACCCTAAGAACGCTGAAACTAAATGAAAAGCTGTGATTAATATTTACAACCACCAAACTAGGAGAGCTTATTAGTTGCAATGATTTGAGTTAATACTGTCAGCTGAAAAAAGTCTTTATACAAGTATTCAACCTACAACTGTAAAACTGAAATGGTGAATTGCAATCAAATGCAATCAGTGCTAGTGTTAGAGGGACAATTAGAAAAGGCAGACCACAAACAAGATGGAGACAAGGTGGAGAGTATATGAGGGAGGCTGGTGTGTTATGGGAAGAGGGGGATCCCAAAACAGGGAGATCTTTTTGTATGGGCCATCCTATACAAAACATGGCATTAGGCATCCAAAACAGCTAATTTATAGACACAAACCATGGAGAGATTATAACCATATTTTCTTTTTCTAACAAGGTTAAATCTGAGGTACATTTGGAATAATTTTTGTATTAAAGTAGTTCTTTCTTCTCACATTAGTTATCATCAAAATCATCATTACACTCAGCATGGTCCCTGTTATGACCAACAGAACTAGGAAGTACTGGCATTTCTCTCATAGTGTCATTAACTTTTTCAAACTGTAAGGAAGAACAGTGTATAGGTTTTCCACTTGGAACTACTGTATATCATACCATACTATTCCCTGTTCTAAGTTTATGAATGGTGAACAGGCCACCAAACTCATTCTTCATTTAGTAGTAGTTAGCTTTCTCTCAACAGGCTTCTTATACAGAATGTTATAAATACCACTGTGAGGAACACACTATCATACCTCATACACACTTTAAACTTTCCAACATCACACAACCACACACTGTCACACCTTACACTGCTACATCTCGCACTACCACACACATTGTCAAACAAACACAGTAGCACCTTACACAACCACACACTACCACACCACATGCATTCACACAAAATCACATCTTACACCATCAAACCTCCTTTCCTTTACAACACACACACATTTCAAACACCCTATACCTGTTTTCTCATGGTCATGGTACAAATGGCAGGGATTTAAAAGATATTTCTCACAACCTTTAAATAATACAAATAATACCCACACTATTTCTCTGATATAACTGCAATTTCACACATTATATATGCTATTCATGCATTTATGCTAAATAGACTTCCTTCTCTTCACATACTTCAAAATCTGCTCTGAATAAAACTGGCCTCCAAAATTTCCTCATCCCTCTCAGCACAAATGCTCATATTTTCAGTGTATAAAAATCCATGTAATTTTTCATTTTTTCAAAGTAATCCTTCAAAATTAACATAATTCCATCAAACTTATAAATAATCCACAAGTTCTACAATAAAATAATATTGATTAAAAAAATCATCATCATAATCATCATCTGGACCTCCTTTCCCACCCCAGGGGGGGGTGAGGAGTAGCAATGTCCAAACAGCCCAAATTTGCCCAATCCAATGGGCCATGCCTCCACTAACTCACCATTCAAGCCCTCGGAATCCTGGCTTTATCTGATACGCCAAACACATTCACCATGTTCTGTAGCTTCACATAAACGTGTCTGCAAGTGTTAATACAAAAACAAGAATAATAAACAATTTTTGTGGTAGGTGGGGGCGATCACCATCCACTCACTCGATGTAGTGCTGCTTTCGGGTGTCTGCCCTTTCCTCTCCTCCATCCTTCTTTCCTTCAATCCTCTTCTGTCTTTCTTTCCTTCATTCTTTCCTTGTCCTCTGCCTATGGGTGACTTTACACTCCCTCTTCTGTCTTTCTTGTCTTCATTCTTTCTTTGTCCTTATGCTTGTGGGTGACTCTACACTGAGTGACAAGCCAAATGGTTTCCTGTACACCAGGAAACCATTTACTACGCTGGGTGGTAACCATCTTAAATGTCAGGACCAACTTGCCTAGCCCCGGGCCCCTACGCTCCTCTGTGGGGTGACATAGGATTGGATAATGGATGAATGGATGGATGGTGGTAGCCATATAACCAAATTTTGGCGCCTGGTGGTTTAGTGGGTAATTACGGCGCTCCAATCAGATTGAGCCGGTGAAGGTTTTTTATCCAAGGGGTGGTTGGGGTTTAATGCTCACGTAATGCCATTCAGGGATGAGTGAAGCTGGTCACTCTCATCTTAAATGTCAGGACCAACTTGTCAAACCCCGGGCTCCTACGCACCTCTGTGGGGCGACATAGGACTGGATAATGAATGAATGAATGAAAATAAACAAATTTCAAACAATCATATAAACTGTCTTAATCATCATCATCATCTAATCCTGTGTTGCCCCATGAGGAGCGCTAGAGCCCGGGGCTAGGCAAGTTGGTCGTGACATTTAAGATAAGAGTGAACAGCCTTACTCATCCCTGAGTAGCATGATGTCGGCAATAAACTCCAACCACCCCTTGAACATAAACCTGCACTGGCTCGATCCAACTGGAGTGCTTTAATTACCCACTAAACCAACAGGTGTCAAAATATGGTCTTATGGTTACTACCCACTGTAGTAAATGGCTTCCTGGTGTATCCTCTCAAATTTGTAGCAACTCCATATCTACACATTTTCTTAAACTTGTTCCATGATACTAACCAATATCCACTTCCTAGGTCACTTTGTCCCATTTTTCTACACCCTCCTTTCTTTCAGAGTCTAGAGGATTCCACTATGTTCTCCACAGATTGCTTAAAACTAAATAAAATCACATCTACAAGATACTTAAAAGTTGTTCTACCATACTGATAAACACTAACCATTTTACTTCTTGCCCCCAATCCATACAGATTCTACACCAATTTCTAAGAAGTGCTGGAACGTTATTTCTAAATACTGTTCTGCCAAATTAATAAACTCTTACCTTATATCACAGTTCCATTTCTCAAGTTCTCCCTTCCCTCATATATCGTGTGTTCTAACTGCACTTTACATGCTACTCTTCTGGGACTTCAATCTGTCCCATGGGTTTGAGATTGTCTGACACTTTAAAGAGACTGCCAGTGCTTGACACAACGTCCTCAATGGTCGTCCCTTCCGCCAACTCAGTCAGTGTAAGTCCTTCTTCCTTGTCCACTTCAAAGACACACTGGAAAAGGATGTGAGGTAAGAGATCACCTTGGCTATCATCATCACACTAACTGTTTAAGAAACAGATCTAAATAGCTTAAGCATCATCTGGCTATCACCATCATCCTAAACATATTTTCCACCAAAATAATAAGGTGAGTGGGATTCAGAAATAGGAAAGAGAAAGTAATTAAGGAGGAAAAGCAATCAAGAATGCCTAGTGATATAAGCCACATACAGAATCATCACTTCTCATTCAAGACTGAAATCTTTCATTCAACATTACAGGGAAAAAATTCAGAATTCAGAATAGTTCGAGAGCAGATGACCTGACGAAACTCCTGGTATTTATACATGAATGAAAACCTTCTGCCACTTCTAAACTTCAAATTAACCCTTAAGAGACAAGTGTCCGTATATGCAGTCCAAGAATACTAGTGGCGAAGAGACAGGTGTTCGCATATGAAGTCCCGCCAGTTTTCAAAGTAACGCGGACATTGAGGCAGCTTCCCATGCTCTATGGTGGAGCAGATGACAATAACAAACCCTCTCCAACACCCCCCCACCACAGAAATATATATATATATATATACACACATATATATATATATATATATATATATATATATATATATACTGTATTGGAAACATATTATTCTCCATTCAAGTCTCAGTGTAATAAATACATTGTGGTAACAGTGACATGACAGTGACGCAACAGTGACATGATTTGTGAATTATCATCATTATTTTTATAATATGGAGTGTTATAAAATGGTTTTGAAAATGTATTTCACAGTAAGTGTGTGGTACGAGTACAGGACATTGCAGTGCCAATACTGTGAAATATAACTACTGGAGTGATCACAGTGACTGTTTATGGTTCATGCAATGTTGAATAGTAATTATAATGTGAAAATCAGAGTGTGGTAAGCTGTGGGTAGTGGTCATGGGAGTAGAAAAACGTGATTTTAGTACACCTCCTTCTAAAATCACTGGCCATCCAGTGAAAGTTCATGTAGTCTGCAACGCCACCTCATGGAAGACCTGAAGGTGTGAGCTTTCCATGGTACCTCATTTTTTACTCTAACATTACTCATTATGTTATTACAAAGGTTTAAAAGTTTGTTTACAATTGGTCAATTATGCCCATCCTCAGTGTCTGTCACAACATATGGACACCCGTCTTTAAAGGGTTAATGCATACAGCACTTGAGACCATTACACCAACAACTTTGCTTCATTCTTGCCACTACTAGATTACAGAAAACCCTCAATTTACGTGGGCATGATTTGCATTAAACACATTTTGTGCAGCAACATAAACCATAGCCTGGCATCCCCTCTCCCCAAACAAGAAAATGCATGGGAAAATCCTGGAAGTTGGCTCCTGTCCATGGCCATCTCTTCAAAAGTTCACTGTCAGAAAATGTGAGGTGCACACTCATTCCACTTAAAATAAACAACACAATGTCTTTTTGTAAAATTTTGCTAATACAAATGGTCATAACAAGGCTAAAATTATATTTTGGGAAGTGAAATGGTTTGTTTACACTCAATCAGCTGGGCACACACACTAATATTCGCATGCACATACACGCATAGCTCACCTTCTACCTCGTTTCTCTCACCACATTGCCACAATTCACTATGTACTCTTTCTTCTTTAACTATGTCTTTTGTTAATGGTAAAAAATCAACATGGCTAAAATTATGGAACGTAAAATCATCTGTTTACACTCGATCAGTGCCCTCTCCCCCCCACCCCCCTACAAACACACACACACACTACTCAGCAGTTTTCTCTTGCCTTTCTCACCTTATTACCACCACTCGATATGTACTATTTCTTCTTTCAACCTTCCCCCTCCCCCTCAATGAAATACCGGTAGTTTTTCACCTACTCTAAGCAGACAAGTCATCATGTGAAGATACCCCCTTCCCTGACACCCAAACATCGGTCCGTCCCCTCTCATGGTAAGTGCTCACCACTTATATACCATCCATCCATCATCTAATCCTATGCTGCCCAATGAGGAGCATAGGAGCCCAGGGCTAGGCAAGTTGGTCCTGACATTTAAGATGAGAGTGCCCAGCCTCACTCATCCCTGAGTGGTATTATGTGAGCAATAAACCCCAACCACCCCTTGGATATAAACCTACACTGGCTCAATCTAGGTGGAGCACTTTAATTACCCACTAAACCACCAAGCCCCATCATTTAATTATATGGTTACCACCCAGCATGGTAAATGGTTTCCTGGTGTGCAGGAATACCATTTTCTCTAATTATCCCTTCTTATGCCCAATTATGTTCCTAGAGGTTGTATGTGTACTGATGTACAATGAATGTTAGGTATGATCAGGAGTTAAAAAAATTTAAGATCAAAGGGGGGACTTTGGGAAAATTTTTGGATTTCACTCTAACAATTAACCAAATAACAAACAATGGTGCAATTTGCACATAAAAATTCCTGGATACATTAGCTGTACAAGCTGAGGGTTTACTGACATTTATCTCAGCTCTAGGAGGACATTTCAGAGCAATGTGTAAGAACCTCCAATAACTCTTTATGTCCGATAACATCATTTTAAAATGAAAAAATTGCTTGCAATAATTACCTGCTTTTAGCACTTGGTTTAACTCCCAGTCCAAAGCAAGCCTTAATTGTAACCCCAGTAACCTTAATGGGAAGCAAGGCATACTTTATTCTTCATTATGGGTATGGAATTGATCAGATAAATGAATCAAGACTGTGACACATGAGCTGCCATTGGATGAAACCTACACATGCCACCATATTTAACCCTTAGACACCAGGAATGGTTTGGGTGCAGCCACCCTCTCCTTACAGGAATATACCCAAATGGCCTTTCTTCAAGCCTTCGTATCTGGGAAAGTATAGCAGTTAGAGAAACAAAGACCATATTACTCACCAACTCCTCTTCTAGCAAATGAAAGCATCCCCAGGTCTGCAGGCAGTCATGTTGATGAGTAAGGACATGAGGATGAGTAATTTTGGTGCTCAAAGCAAGATGTATTCATACATGTGCGTGTGGCCCCGACTTTGGCTTTGCTCTCAACGTAATAACTTCTCCACGACTGGATAAACTTGGCACAGTGGCATCCAAGGCATGCCCTATGGCACTACCACTGAGCCCTTTCCTAATATCCTTGGAAAGAGGCTTAGCAGGGGCGGATGAGACAAGGGGTCCACGTGAGGCAGGAATGGAATCGGACAAAGAGGTTTCAGAAAACAATGTTCTACACCTGGTGAAGTCATAGAGAAGACTGAGGTACGCTTGTGCTGGGTGGCGGTAGTCTCTCTCTACCTTTTGGCACCGAGATCAAATGGCAGCCAGTTCAAACTGTGGCAGGAATGTATTTGTGGCTCCTTCTCTCACCTGAGAGTCTCCATCTGCCCGTTTTGTGGCAGCTATACCCGTCCCCCGGCAGGTAGGAGTTAATGGTCTGTAAATGTAATGTAAACATACATATCTCACACTACCAAGAGATTTCATTTACTTTCTCTTAGTGAATGGTTATGGATTTAGAATGCAAAGGTACCTTCTCTGTGATGATCATGTCGACACAGTTCTTGCCAGTGAGGGGAAGGGAGCAGGACTCTACAATCTTGTGGCCACCCTTCTTAGCTGCATGTTCCATGGTCACCACCACCTTAGTCCCCGGTGATGACACTAAGTCCATTGCACCACCCATACCCTTCACCATCTTGCCCTGGGAGAAAGAACACACAGTGACTGTTAAATGGTAGGGGGTAATTCCATTTTATCTCACTGGAGGATACTGAATATAATAAAGATAGGTGACACAGAAAGGTTAAAATGTTGAGGATGGATGACAGACAAGGACAGTGAAATGAATGACTGGACTCTGAAAAGGTGGAGAGAAAACAACAACAATGTATGAAAAGTAAAACTGAAAGGCAGAAGTCCGATGGGATGCAAAGATGAAAACAGAAAGATCACCATCATCAATGCAAATATAAGATGGAGAGAAAACAACAACAATGTATGAAAAGTAAAACTGAATGGCAAAAGTCTGATGGGATGCAAAGATGAAAACAGAAAGATCATCATCGATGCAAAGATGAAAACAAAAAGATCACCATCATCAACGTAAAGACAATAATGTCATAGGTAATGACAGATATCAGAGGGGAAGACTGGAAGAGGGAAGACAGAAATGGTGAAAACTAAAAGAATAATCACCATCATTGACAGTCTACTGACTGTAATGATGCACTGACATTCTACTCAATGTAATGATGAGGCAAAGGAAATTAAAAACAGTGGCAGGGGAAAAATAAAAAATCATAATAATCGTCTATATCCCAATTCTAAGTAATAAATGGGGTGAGACAAATCCAGAAACCAGAAAAAAGGCACAAAAAGTAAGATAAAAATGGAAGAGATCTGGGAACATAAGAGTACAGTCTTCATACAACATGTGATAGGTTTTGCAGAACCTTGTGCAAAATCAATTTAGCACTAAAACGTGACATATATTTACACATAAAATAGGGGGTTAGGTTCTAGGAGCCCTATATTTTTCATTTAAAATATAAAGATAGGTTATTACAAATATGCCTAATCAAGCAAAAATTCTGACCTAATCCACACATGACTAATGGCTGCCCAGCATCAAGCATATTTTGCCTGAAATCACTTTTGACACTCATTATTAAAAAAAAATAAAAAAAAAATAAAATAGAAAAAATTAAAAAATGCAGTGAAACTAAAAAAAAAAAAAAAAAAACTGACGTCGTCAGCATGAAGTGATTGCGTCCTTCTCACTTCTCAGATAAACACAAATGCTGTAATCCTGAATAATAGACAAGTCAGCCAAGCAGTATAATTTGTATGAGAGTATAATTAACAAGAACTGAACTCAAATTACTGTTTTACTTTGCTATTTACATCAACACATAGTGTCTTCACATACCAGAAGAGCCGAATTTTCTCAACCACAGACCGTCAGTTCATAACAAAGATCAGGAACAAAGCCTTGTTTTTCCCACTCTCGTTGCACCAAAGGCGAAAACATGAACTTTACAGCTCCTTCATCATTAACATTTTTTTTTTCCATCAAAGAAACCAACCACATCATAAACACACCCAACTGATTTTATCTGTCTGAGCATTTGAATTTAAGCTCCCACACCACATGCCACTTTGTCCAACAAATTAACATTTTCCTTTGGAATAAACGCTTTTCTTGTGTTCACAGCACATTCAGGGTGCTTAGGCATAACTTAAGTTAGTTTGGAACCACGTGCTCAGAGTTCTGAGAGGAAATGAGGAACAATGAAATACGCAAATAAAAGCTTCTCATCACAGCGACCATCCACACATCACTGAGGCAGGCTGTGGCAAGTGGTATGGGACATGGGTCACGTGGGTCATGTTGGGCTGAGGAAGCCAATCAGCAACCGACAAAAGCATAACACATGAGTTGTAAACAAACACAGTCATCTGAAAATCCAATACCTAAACGCATCCACTTCCCACATGGTTTCTCTCACGCAACTGAGTGATATTACTGTGCTTTTAAGTAATTATGGGAGAAATTAAATGCCCGTGTAATTGTAAGACTGTTGTTTCTTTTTGTCTTGAATCGCAACTCTACTGCATAGTGATCCCTTGGTTATTGTGTGTAATTGTTACCAAGCCTTGCGCATGAGAACAATACTGCATGATAACAAAAGCACAAAACCTATGGGATTTATTCTAATTGGCACTGGGCATTCCACATGAAAACCTAAATTTCTTTTTACAAAAATTCTGATCCACAAAATACATAAATACTGTTATGGTAAATATCAGAAACACACACAGGTATGGTTAGATTAATAGAAAATTATAAAAAGGGCACAATAAGAAGAAATATATACCATATGGAGACCTGAGATGGCTTGAGGTAAGGGGTTCTGAGGCTAGTGGGTGGAGAGTTAATGGTCTCCACCACCTGGGATTAACTCTTTGAGTAGGAAGGCCTTATATCTGAATCCCTTAAAGCCATAAGAAACCACAAATTCTGCAACATCATTGTTGGCAGAAACCAGTTCAGGTGCACAATAATTAAGTTTTTTGGCCAAAAAATACATGATAAAGGCAGAAGTGCAGATTTTCAACTGGTAGTGATTATGAAAACCGCTATAACCAAGTACAGTAAGACCTCACTATAACGGACTAATTGGGGCTCAGGCCAGTCCGAAATATGCGATTTTCCGATAAAAGCGACATCCGGACTTACCCCTGCTAATCCGGACTTTTTCCAGTATATCAGACATTAGTCCGGATTGCATCGGTAGTTTTCACCACCATTGCAGTACTGTGCTGTGTTATACCTTCACTACATTAATCAAATGGTATAATAATACTGTACTGTGCACTGAAAAACATGTCTTTTACTTGTCTTATTGTGGTGAACATAGCTGAAGTTGTCAGGCATTCCAGACTGCTTTCTGGCTATATCGGACTTTTTCCGATATATAGGAGTTTAGTCCGGTAGCTCCTCGAGTCCGATAAAAGCGAATTCCGGTCTACTGAAGTCCGTTATATCGAGGTTTTACTGTATATGATAACCAAGGGATCACCGTACAGCTGTACTGCAATAAGAAAGGGATGACAGAAAAGGTGCTATGACAGAAAGATGAAAGAAATATGAAGGAAACTGCTACTACAGTTATGATGAAAAACTGAAGGAAAACTGTAAAGTATGGAAGAGATGAGGCAACAAGATGTTACAGTGAGACAAACTGGCTTAAAAGTGAAAAACCTCAACATGAAAGCAATAGCTAATTTTTCAATAATCCCTCTTTACAGGAGGCCCCCAATTAACAAAAGATCAATTTACATAAGCAGTATCTTGTACATAATGTGGAAAATACTGTTAAGTTGAAAGTTACTCCTGGGATTACAAAAAAACACCAGAGAAAACACATAGAAAAATACTGTACTGGATATCATTGTATATGTAAAATGAAGATACTGTACAATAATATTAAATATTTATCATCATCATCATTGTCCAGACCTAGGTTAATACATCTTACAGATAAAGCTGTCATTTACTCTACTCAAGTGTATTTTCTGATCAGATTTTTGCAGTTCAAATGGTAAAAATGGGATATACCTAAGGTGAAGATGGACTATGGTATATAACATAATTATAACATGAGGTAGCTAAATACTGAGCACAGGTACTCACAGGAATCATCCAGTTAGCCAAGTCACCATACTGAGACACCTCCATGGCCCCCAGGATCGTCAGGTCAACGTGTCCTCTGATGGATAAATGTGGCTTAACACAAATATGCACCAAAACATAACATACAGGACACTATTCTTTCACTTCTCCACCGAACATTAGGGGAAAAAATACTGTATGTAACACTCTTCTCTAATTTCTCCACTGAACTCTAGAACAACCATTCACTAGCTTTTCTACTTAATATCAAAATCAAGGTAGCTTCAACTCTGGAGACTCCAATGAACCTTGGGGTTTGGCTGATGTCTGCTATTGAAATAATACTGTACCAATCAATTCTGAGTAAAAAAATAACAACAATTAGATTATTAAAAATGATACAAGGTAACCAATCATTCATTCATTCATTATCCAATCCTATGTCGCCCCACAGAGGAGTGTAGGAGCCCGGGGATAGGCAAGTATCATTAAAACATATATAAATTCTTGTATCAATACCATCCATACTCTTATTCTTACATCATCATCATCATCCAGACCTCCTTCCCACTCTAGGGCAGGGTGAGGAGTAGCAATGGCCAGACAGCCCAAATTTGTCCAGTCCAATGGGCCACGCTTCCATTCACTCATCATTCAAGCCCCTAGAATCCTGGCTCTATCGGAGATGCCAAAAACATTCACCATGTTCTGTAGCTTCACATAAACATATCCAACAGAGTCAATCCGGATGCTACCACGTTAAAAAAGGTGCCAAATCCCGATCATGCACTTCTCCTCACAATATTCATCCAGCCATCTCAATCTCTTGTCAGTCCCCTAGCCTCACTGACTTCCAAACCTCTCTTCCTCACACACTCATCCACCATATCTCTCCACCTTCTCCTTGGCCTACCTCGTCTCCTCCCTCCTTCATATTCACTCAGATATACCTTTCTCACCACTCTAATGTTATCCATTCTCTGCATATGACCATACCATCTCAGTACACACTCTTCAATTCTGGTGTCCACAGACTTCCTCACTCCACATCTTTCACGAATCACATCATTTCATATCCTATTCACTCTCTGTATTCCATGTACATTTCTCAGCAGTCCCATCTCCACTGCTCTCACTCATGACTTTTCATTTTCATGTCACACCATAGTCTCACATCCATATGTTAAAGTTGGAACTAACACTCCTTCATGTAAGCCTCGTGAAGTTGCAGCACTCAAGCCTCTATTTCTTATAATGGCCGTCATTGCCAAGCTACTTTCCTTCCTTGTAAAACTCTAGTTTCCACTTCTTTTGCACATTTTCCTCTCTCTTCTATCACTGTACCCAAGTATTTGAACTCTCTCACCAATTCCAGTCTCTCTCTAATCACTGTAACATCGCACAGGGAGTCATCTTCTCTCTCAATAACCATCACTTTAATTATTTCTACATTTATTCTCAAGGCACGCGCTCACAGACATCAGCAAAAACTCTGCACTAGTCTACCAAGTTCCTGTCCAGTATTTGCAAGTAGTACTGCATCATCAGCATACAACAAATCTGAGATATTCCATCCATCACCATTCATTACCAACACCATCCCCCTCTCCATTACTCATGTTTCTACTTCTCTCATCACCCCATCCATATATATACTGAACAACCATGGGGACATCACACAACCTTGCTTCACTACCACACTGATTGTGAACCATTCACTTAGATGCCCATTAACCCTTACACATGCTTCACTGCCATCATAAAAGCTCTTGACGGCCCCTAGCAGCTTACCATCTACACCGTACATGCGTAAAGCTTTCCACAATCCTACTCAGTCCACTCTGTCGTATGTTTTTTCCAGATCCATGAATGCCATAAACATCTCATGGTCCTTCTCACAAGCCTTCTCCGCTGTCTGTCTCACTGCAAATATTTGATCCACACATCCTCTGCCACTCCTAAAGCCACCCTGTCCATCACTTACTAAGACTTCTGATATCTCTCTTACTTTTTCTATAATAAATCTTCCATATACCTTCCCTACCACACTCAATAAACTTATGCCACGATAATTCTTGTACTCATTTCTCTCACCTTTGTTTTTGTACAGGGGTACAATCACAGCCTTTTTCCACTCTTCTGGCACAGTTTCACTCATCCATGCCTTCTTACATATTCTTACCAATAACTATGAATTAAATAGCCTACTCAATAAATATTCAGAAGTTACCCTCTGATCATGGCAAAGCTCTCATCTGAAGAGAAGAATGATGCTCCTGGTGTTGTGGTTACGGTCTCTTTGCCAGCATTGATGAGATCCGGGTCTTGCTGGCCAGGGATAGGGAATGGCCCCAGACCCAACACACCGTTCTCACTCTGCAGCTGCACATTCATGCCTGGTCAGGAGGTCAGGAAAGGGTTGCAATTTGGGAGGTCTTGAAAAAGCTGGTCATTGAGGGGAAAAAAACTGGTATCAGGTCTTGAGATATAGTTGGTCTAAGAACAAAAATTAGATCTCAGGCATTTGTTGGTCTTTGAAGGAGTAAAAGTCAATAACAGACTGGCCCATATTACCCTTTGTGAGGTACAGAGTCCAAGGCCAGGTTGGAAGCAGAGTAGTGTGTGTCTTGGTTGGTCTTAGGAATCAGTTGGTATTTGAAGCAATAAAAATCAGTACCATACCAGCCAGGCTCATATTACCCCTCATTGAAGAATAGCAACCCAAGACAGGGCTATCATAGTCCACCAACCTCTTCACTCCAGTGACGTAATTTGGTTTGTTCTTATTACTTCCTCATACACGCTCATCGCTCATTTTTGAAGGCTCCAACATGCTTGCATGTGTCGGCCTTGGTCACCTAATGGCGGCTCTCCATGCTGCTCGATCTCTGGCAGCCTCCCTATTCAGTCCCTTAACCCTTAAGTCACATTTAATGACCTCATCCCATGTCTTTCTCGGTCTACCCCTCCCAACCCCTCCCCCAATATTAACACCTCTCACCCTCTGTACCCAATTATCCTCCCCCATCCTCTCCACATGTCCAAACCACCTCAGCCTGCCTCTCCTCATCACAACACCAATACACTCCAGTCCCATCCTACCTCTCAACTCTTCTATCGTAAGCCCAGCCCCCCCAGGCCTTGCACGCAGGGACGCACTGCACATCCACCTAATCATTGTCATTTCTGTACGTTTGAACCTGCGAATATCTTCTTCCTTTACTGCCCAGGTCTCACTACCATACAGCATCACACTCCTAACACATGCTGCATACAAAGACCCCTTAGCACGTAAGGAGAGTCCTCTCAATGTCAGGAGAGGCAACAGCTCCCTGAACTTCTTCCAACCACTTCTCACTCTAGCAACCGAGCTAACTCCAGCCCCACCTCCGGCACCTAACATGTCTCCCAAATAACAAAACTCCTCCACACACTCAAGAGACTCACCTGCAAGTTCAACCCTCTCACGCCTAACAATCTCCTCCTGCTCTCCCCGACACACCGCACACATGAAATCAGCATTATCTCGCAGTCTACCTCTAATACCACTACATCTCTTGTGCACCCACTTATCACAGACACTGCACAAGATGGAATTACTTCCCACACCTTTGTGGCAAACTGCACATGGCCACTCTCCCTCTCCTCTGATTGTACCGCCACCAACCCTAGATATCATCACTTTTGTTTTATCTGCATTTACCCTTAAGCCCTTGTGCCCCATACCATCTCTCCACTTCTTAAATCTTTCCTCAGCCTCCCCTTCATTCTCAGCAATCAGCACCAAATCATCAGCATACAACATCTCCCATGGGAGTCCATCTCTGAAGTCACGTGAGAGGGCTTCAAGCACCATGATAAACAACAAGGGACTCAAAACTGACCCCTGATGCACACCAACATTCACGGGAAACTCATCACTCAAAGCTCCATTCACCCTTACCTGAGTGTGAGCACCCACGTACATGGCCATAACCACCCTAACCAGCCACTCTTCCAACCCTAGCTTTCTCATTGCCCACTTCACCACCTCTCTAGGGACTCTGTCAAAGGCCTTTTCCAAATCAACAAAAACAAAATACAATTCCCTTTTCTTGCCAATATATTTTTCCTGAAGCTGTCGAACAATGAATATGGCATCAGTGGTCCCCCTGCCTGGCATAAACCCAAACTGCATCTCATTGATATTCACTCTTTCTCTAATCATACCTTCTAGAACTCTCTCCATTACTTTCATTATCTGATCTAAGAGCTTTATACCTCTGTAATTTCCCCTTTCCAGGGCATCACCCTTCCCTTTGTACACATTTACAATTACACTCTTCAGCCAATCATCTGGGACAACACACTCATATATAATC